>LPNX010266869.1:0-35810 GCA_001517045.1 Pseudotsuga menziesii
TCAACTAGGGGTTAGGTCAACTAGGTTAGGAAACTATAAACTTCCTTGCATGTTGGATTCCCTTGTATAACATTGTATTTCTTCAGTACATCATGAGATACAAAAATTCAAAGTTTCATTTAATCACTTAAAAATAAGTAAGATGAGATCAATGTTTCATCATAGTCATTTTCACTCAACATATTAATTTTTCAGCAAATCCTAGTGTTTATCTAAAGCCCATACTCAACACTAAGAAATAGGGAGTTACAAACTTAGTGTAATTCCATAGCTCCTCACTCAACACTAATTCTAGGATGTATTTGTAGGATACACCTAGGGATACAATGGCTAAGGATTTGGCTTTCTAGAGCTTATGCTTAACATCAAATTGGAATGCTCCAGGGCTTATTCCCAAAACATTCAATTCTTATATTTTCATGTGCTTCAGAGATTATGTTGTACATAAAGGTTTGATAACTCATGTGCTCTAGAGCCTCTTGCTCAACACAAACATTAAAATACTCATGTTTTCTAGAGCCCCTCGCTCAATGCAAACTGTTTATGCCACAAATTGTTTCTAGACTACAAGAAAACAAGCCAACATAATCTCAAATATCTCAATAAAACAAAACAGGGTTTTTAGGGTTTTTTAAGGTTTTTTGGTTGTGAAGTTTGATGACAAAAGGAAATGCATTCATAAATCAAATAAAAACTATATCACAAGCATAGAAAAACTGAGATACATAACATAATAAAAATGTATCCAACAGAAAACAACACTGAAGTTCATTCACAAATGGCGAGCACTACACACATAAAAACATTAAACCAACAATGAAATCACCACTTGAGTAGCTAAAAGAAGCTATAGATGAAGCCAGAGAACAAACTGAAGGGTAAATGGAGCATATATTTCATAATCAGTATTTCAAATACACATAAGAGTCATTTACTTAGCTTATGGAAAAGTCTGAAGACCTCCTCTTGCCAGCCAAAAAATCGAACCCTTAGTCCTCTTTGTGACATACATTAATACTATCCTTCAAAATTCAGTTAAAGACTAAACCATAACTACTTTTCATCCTACTCATAAAAATAGTTCTATCAAAATAATAATTACAAAAATGAAATATCCTTTCAAAACATAACTAATAAATGATTGTGTTAACAAGCTTCATAGATCTTTAGCTGACTCTGCTAACAAGGCTATCCCTTCGAGGGCTTGGGCCTTTCTTCTAGCCTTCAGTTTCTCTACTTCCATCTCTGCCATTTTTCTAGTGAGTTCTTCATTTTGCTGCTGTAGATCTTTGATGGTTTGTTTTAACATTGTAAATTGAGACTCTGTATTTCTTTTTATTTTCAATGCCTCTTTTGAGACTACAATCAACTCCTGATAGTGGCTATTCACCTCATCCAGATCCTCTCCAAGTCTTCTATTGGCCACAACCAAGACATCATTTGTATCCTGCATATATTCCACCTGATATTTATATTGTTTCACAATTCTCTATAAATTCTCTTTTTCTATATCAAATGCCTTATTTTCTGCTGCACTTTTCATCTCATTGGGAAGCCATGGAATTTTTAGTCTCCTATAGATTTCTTCATCTTTAGGCAGCAATTCTGTAGGATTTTCATGAAAAATTAGGTTTTCTTTAGTCTCAGCTTCACAAGGAACATTTTCATCAACCATCAGCTTGTTTTCTGAGTGAGAATCCTCTATCTTACATTCTTGTTGTTCCTTTAACAATTGACTTCATATCTCTAAAAATACATCAGATAGTTTAGTTTCAGTAAGGGAAGATTCTCCTTCTAATTTCATTGGCCTTTTTCCTTTACTGTCACCCTTATCAACATCCAATTTTTCATCAGAGGAGGAGTCATCTATCATAGTTACTCCTTTATTCAATTTAGCGTTGAGCAATTTCTTCATATTCAGCTTGAGCTTGTTTCTAGGTCTAGTCTTTGGTCTCCACCCAGGAGTAAGTTCCCCTAACATTTTGAAAGTTTTGCCCTGATGGGTGATTGAGGAAAATTCAATGAATTTTAGCTTCTTTCTCTTTGGTACTGCTACCTCATCTTCATGGTTGTGAAATTCCTTTTTAGTGCCAGCTTCAGTTTCATCAATAACAGGAAGTTTATCCTCCTCAAACAGGCATGTCTCATCCTCTGACAAGAATGTGATTGGACTTTGTTTTTTGGGCTTTAGTATCCTCTTCATCACCTGAAACTTTCTCTGCAAGTACAATCTTTTCAGCAACAAATGTCTCTGCTGGTGCATCATCCTGAACAGGCTCAGTCTCCTTATTATCAGACTGCAAATCTTTGCCCTCAATGTCATTTAGATGTTGTCTAGACTCACAATCTTCTTTTGCAGGCTCTGCAACTTCCTCCAATTTAATACTATCTTCATCTTTAACCTTTATCTTCTATCTTAGCTTTCTGATCAAATTTTGTCCTTTATTAGCTTGTTTTCTATTAGACTGTCCTTCTTGACTATTCTGAAACCCTGACCAAAAAAGGAAATATTCCCAAGTTTTTCCTTTACTCTGCAAAATAGTGTTGATAATGAGTTTGATAATCCCATGGTGAAAATATTTAAATATTTTCGATGTCTTGTCCTTGAAATATTTAAATTGTTGCAAGATCTCTTGAACCTAGAGATGGAGTCTTTCGGTCGCGATTTCACAGTTGAGCAAAGTCTGCTCCATAGGGTGTGCTTCCCCAACCTTGCTATCGACCATATTCTGACTTTCTTGCACTGCCTGCAGTGTTGCGACTGCTTTTATAGCCAACTGCCTACCAACTTCTTGAAATTCGTCCAACTAAGTATGACGCTTTTGTTGGTGTGATCTTTTCTTCAAAATATATCATGGGTAATTGAGCACACTAAGTTCATTTCTACAACTTTGAATTAAAATCTATATTTCAACAAAAGTCACTTAAGTTTAATTACCCACTTCGTTAAACCCTATAAGTTAGCTTAATCGAGATATAGAAATAATAAATTTATTAAGTGGTCTTGACAAGTTAATAAAACCAACAATCAATTAGTCTAAGAAAATTAATATATTAAAATGAATTAATCATATTTAACTATTTTGTTTCTTTTTTTCATTAAATTATCATTAATTAATATTTAATTGAACATACTAAAAGAGAGAAAAACAAAACAAACTAATTAATTCATACAGTTTAGGCAAGTTAGTGCTTCTAATAAAAAAAATATTTAATCACGTGAAGCATATTGAGTTCCAATTTTAGTTTATGACCGAAACCCATCATCATTCGGAACCCGTCATCATTTGGAACAGGCATTTGGAAACGGCGTGCTAGAAGCAATACAACTTCAAGCGAGCAGGACACCACTAAATACATTTGAACCACCAAGGGGTTGGGTACTTCTGGATCTAATCCCATTAGTAGCATCTCGTTGGTGAGCTAGCGCGTGAATGGATGTGAGGGATACCATCACAACATACTCGCGACATCTCTTCATGTTTTAGAACTGTAACTTACCCAACTTACCCAACTTACCCACATGAAGCATATTGAGTTCCAATTTTAGTTTATGACCATGAGTTTTAGTGATGTAAGATAAACAAAGTGAAGCAGTTAAGTGAGGAGCGAATCATGTGACATAGGTTTTCACACTTGCTTGCTTCTCCCTGAATGAAAACCCAAATTGAACCAGTTACCAAAGAAACAAAATTCTGTTTCTGTATAAACCGTTGGGAGAAACGTTGTGTTTTGTAAGAAATGATTTTTTGGTTGGACAAAACAAAAACGACTATAGAAAATGGTGGTTTCTGTCTCATCCCCATTTCCATAGAGTTTTATGTGAGAAACGTATACCATCATCATGTTTCTGGTAACAATGACTCAAGAACCGGAACAACACCCGCAACGTGCTCAAGGAACAAAGGTGGCATGAAAGGAATGCCTAGATGATGGGTGATGACATCAATTTTTGTGTGCATTAAAGAAGTATCAACCCACAACTCACAACTCCTTTCAAAAGGGGATAGGAGCTTCATCACCTTTCAACTTGGCTCAATGTTGAGCCAAAATACTGTCACACACACATAAATTACATGAGAAAAAATAAAATTATCGGGCTGGTGCACAATTAGGGACTCCTTGAAAGGGATTTTAGATGCCACATAACACTAAAAAATCATGGAACCAATAACTTTAGGTGACAATTAGAGGTACTTCCGTTTAACACCCCCTGAATTAATAATTTTTATTAATTCCCTAGAAAATAGTTTTTTTATTATTTTATTATTTTTATTATTTTTGACAAGAATAAAAAAATTTGTAATAAAAACAATTTTATTTAATAAAATATGTTGAAGGGGGACAAGAGTGGATATAGTTGTTAAAGAGTGCTTTCTGGCCCACAAGAAGAAAAAGACAAGTGGGAAGGAGGTATCATCCCAATAAATCAGGTCACAACTCCTAATTGAGTGCTAATGAGAAGGAGACTCATAAAGGACCAAGTATTGGAAAAAACCCACTGAAAAGGCCTTGCCGACATGGGTTCTCACTTTTTCGATGCCCAATGAGCGCGAGCTCCCTGAGCATCAGCCGAGATAGGTTTTACCCTGTCGAGCAACATCCGCAGAACAGATGAAGCCACGACTTCGAAAGCATAACTTTTAGACTGCAGAACTAAGAAATTCCTCACAATTCATCTTCACAACTATAGATCTAATAGATCGCATCATTCATTCATCACAACAATGTTATCGCAGCATTATCATTCATTAAACAACTTCAATCATCATTTACCAGAAGTATGACAGAAGAGGGATACGACGCATCATCGGTTTCTTATATCAACATCAGTAAATCATAACAGATTCAACACACTTCTCATTGATATCACAGCAGAGAAACAAATAAACAGAAGACAATATTTATGCAACAATCGTCATGTCATATTAATTCCGCAATAGATCCAAAGCAGATAATTCTTCTCCACAGCAGGAGACCGGTAACATCCCAAAATTTAGTATCTGACATAGACAGATCATAGATTGTTCAAAATAGAAGACTCGTCAAGACCATAGAGATATCGCAACAGATCTCATGCATACGATTATACCATTGTGTCATTCTATGATTGTGTCCTTACAATTAAAAAACTAGCTCTATTTATAGGCTTGAGACTTTACATCGAAGGTCCACTTCTAACTACACTGAGTTCATTTCTACAACATTGAATTAAAATCTATATTTCAACAAAAACTCTCTTTTAAGTTTAACGACCCACGTAATTAAACCCTCTAAGTTAGCTTAATTGGGAGATAGAAATAATGCTCCAATGTGACTCTCAAAACCTTATTAATTGGTCTTACTAGGTTAATAAAACCAACAATCAATTAGTCTAAGAAAATTAATATATTAAAATGAATTAATCATATTTAATTATTTTGTTTTTTTTCCATTAAATTATCATTAATTAGTATTTAATTGAACATACTAAAAAAGAGAAAAAGAATACAAACTAATTAATTAAAATTTATAAATTGAATATGATGATTAAATATACAAATAGAAAGAATAATTAGAATATTTGAATCTATATATACATTGAATAATTAAAACATTTAATAAGTACACCTCAATGCTCATCCTTGTGTAAGTGCATCTAATATTTAAAATATTTAATTATTTAGTCAAGTTAGTGTTTCTAATAATTAAAATATTTAATAAGTACATCTCAATGTATATATACAAATATTTAAATTGCATAGATAAATTGAATATAAAAAAAGGGCTAACTAGAGTCAGGAAGAAGGGACTAACTCATTGGAGTGCAATTTTTCTTTGAATTGGCGGAGGCATTCAGACACTGGATTCCCCATCATCATTCAGAACGAGTATTTGGAAATGGCCTACTAGAAGCAATAGGACTTCCAGCGAGAGGGACACCACTAAATACATTTGAACCATCAAGGGGTTGGGTACTTATGGATATAATCGCATTAGCAATAGCTTGCTGGTGAGCTAGCATGTGAATCGATGTGAGCGATACCATCACAAGATACCCATGACATCTCTTCATGTTTTAGAACCATTAACGTATCCAACTTACCCAAGTGAAGCAGTTAAGTGAGGAGCAAACCTATGACATAGGTTTCTACACTTTCTTGTATAAACCAAAGAAACAAAAATTTGTTTTTGTATAAACCATTGGGAGAAACGTTGCATTTTGTAAGAAATGATTTTTTCATTGGAGAAACAAAAACGGCCATAGAAAATGGTGGTTTCTGTCTCGTTCCCATTTCTATAGAGTTTTCTGTGAGAAACATATACCACCATCATGTTTCTGGTAACAATGACTCAAGAACCGGAACAACACCCACAACATGCTCAAGGAACAAAGGTGGCATGAAAAAATGCCTAGATGATTAGCAATGACATCAATTTTCATGTGCGTCAAACGAGTATCAACCCACACCTTACAACTCCTTTCAGAAGGGGATAGGAGCTTCATCACATTTCTACTTGGTTTAATGCTAAGATAAAATATTGTCACACACACATAAATTACATCAGAAAAAATAAAATTATAGGGCTGATGCACAATTATGGATTCCTTGAAAGGAATTTTAAATGCCATATAACACTAAAAAAACATGGAACCAATAAATTTAGGTGACAATTAGAGGTACTTCCATCTAACAACCCCTGAATTAATAATTATTATTAATTCTCCTCGAAAATAGTTTTTTCATATTTTATTATTTTTGAAAAGAATAAAACATTTTGTAATAAAAAAAAATTTATTTAATAAAATATGCTGAAGGGAGACAAGAGTGGATATAGTTGTTAAAGAGTGCTTTCTGACCCACAAGAAGAAGAAGACAAGTGGGAAGGAAGCATCATCCTAATAAATCAGGTTACAACTCCTAATTGAGTGCTAATGAGAACAAGACTCATAAATGACCAAGTCCTAGGAAAAGTACTATAAATTAGTATGTCCATAAGGAGCATGAGGCCACCATTGGGCGATGATTAACATCTATGAAATGCAAGAAATGACACATTGAGGTTTTTGTCTTGTGGTTTAACAAACAAGCTCGGGGGTTTTGGAGAAAATAACTTAGCTTCTCTCAGAGTTGGTAGGGGGGAACAACTTCTCCACTCTTTTTTTCTTAGCATTGTTGCGAGGTTTATACTTTACATTTTAATGTTGTAGATTATATTTAAATACTAGATATGCAGTAGATTAATTCTATTTTTTTATTAATCTGTTGTTGTTATACTTGTATCTTGTACTTAATGGAGTGAAATCATCTATTTCTAATCTACACAATAATATCCTATATTTGACTGTATATTTCCTAATTGCATCGTTTTCCTAAATATTTTCTTACTCTGCATGTTCGAAATTAAATTAGTGACTCGATTTACAATTTATGTTTATAAGTATATATCTATATTTCTTTCCATTGTAAGTAAATGAAATTCATTTACTTAGCATTCATCCAAATTAGCCACACAAATGGACAATATCATATTATAATTCTTATTATAAATATATAAAATTTAGCATAAATATAGACATGGTTCATTTAAATAATAATATTAGTATTATTTAAGTTATAAAACAACTAGTATGGCATCGGTTAACCTAAGTCTCCTTTTATTGATTAAAAATGATAACGCGCGAGTAGTATGACATATTCTTACAGGGTTTTGAATAAATAGATGTGTTTATAATGAGAACCCTCATTTAGAAATAGAGATGTTTATATATTTAGGATTGAGGATATAAACTAGTAACGGAAAATAATTTCTTCTCATATGAATAATTCCTTTTAGGACAAAGAGAGCAATTAGTTACCATGGATGAAATTACTTGCCAAGATAAGAATTTCTATGGTAGTCAAGGTTTAAAATTAAAATTACAAGTATCCCAAGTAAATGGGAATGGTTGGGTTGGGCACATGCCGCAAGTCAATTACTTGTCAGCAAAAAAGGGAAATCAGCTTCACCACTAACATTGGCATATTTAGTGCATTAATTTGTTGGGTGCGCTTTCTCATCGGAGAGGGAATCAAGGGCATAATTAGTGCACTAATTCATGCGATGCTCTGCTCATTGGAGGGGAAATCGAATACCCTGGGTTGGTTATTTATTACGATACTATTCTCCTGAGGGTGGGGGGGAATTTTTGAAGGAAAAACATTTCCTTGTTTAGGCTTCCATTGGAGTATCCAGGAGTCTAGTGGTATGATTCGTGACCTCTCTGTATGCATGGTTGCGTTGGAGGTAAGATGATCTATGTTTATCTCAGGGTATAACTTGTTTTATCTCTATTTGTTTGATAAATGAATTAAGGGACTTTAGAATCAAATATGAGATATATATACGATTTAACCAAGCTACATATTTGTCTTATGGGAAAAATCTATGCGTTGAGAGCTGAAGAATGTGTTACGACTCCTTCGTATGGTGTTTTTTTATGAATTGATGGCCTGATTTTTTAGTTAATCTCTCTCAGTGTGATATAATATCTCTCTGCGTTTTTGTGTAAAGATCTGGACAATATGTTGGCCTACGGTTTCGAAGCTATATTTCCCTAAGGTTTCCACTATTGAGATATGTGTGTGATGGAATATTTTCCCTTTTTGTTGCATAGAATAAAGTGTCAAATATAAATTGTTCTTTGCCGTGTCTTTATGCCTGTGATTTCACAAAACTGAGCTATGTGTTTTTACAAATCAAGATGGTGCTTTATCTTTTCCATATGCCTACGATTTTACAAATCTGGGTTGTGTTAAAATTGGGTAAATAGTACTTTTATTTTTTTAACGTGGACTTCCTTTTGCCACTTGTGCCCTTGGGGAATCAAAGGTTTTAAATCATGTCGGATTTTGAGGAAAAGCTGGAAAACCGTTTTCACCACCTATAATTCAAAGAAAAAGAATTGCCTTTATATTGGGGGAAAACGATTTGGGTGGGGTGGTTAGTTTCGTGAAGCATGGATGATTTCGTTGGCAGCCAGAATGGTGGGATAATATCTCTAGATCTGAATGACTGTGCTCCTTTGAATGTGTGGAGGTCAAAATCGTTCGACCAAATCTCAAGATATGAACGCTAACATCTGACATAGGTCGATCTATTTTTCTGCGACTGGGATTGGAGGTTTCGATTTTATAATTTTGTTGAAGTTTCGATTCCACATCTAAAATACTATGAATGCAATTATATATACTGTGATTTGATTTTTATTATGGATCTGGATCAAAAATCGCCCCATTTAGATATGTAGAAAATTGTCTGCATATTTGCAATTCTGTTGAATAGTTGGATCATTTAGTGGATAGATCGGAAATGCATAACCGTGCCATCGATTCATGCGGGTTCGAGTGCTAAACCCTATCTTTATGCTATAAAATTTGTGAATGCATTGAATGATTGGATCGTTTGTGCATAGATTTGAAATGCATAGCTCTGCAATCATTTTGTGTGGGGTCTGAACGCTAAACTATGTAAGTGTTTTCACTATAAATCCATTCTCTGAACCATTTTCTTTATAGAATTCCAAATATGATAACCGCTTTTCTCTGAAATCGTTCATGTGTAGACATAAATTATAACTATTAAATGGTTGTATACATGGACTTGAAACCTGAATGATGGATGAATGCGATTTGATTTTGTTATGGATCTGAATTCTGAGTGCTGGATGAATGCATTTCAATTATTTTCTTAGATCTGATGTATATTATATCCTTCTCGGTGTTGATCAATTCCTATGGCAGATCCAGTATTTGCTGTTGGATTAATATATCATAGATTTGATATACGTTGACAAGTATCGAATTGACCTTTGCGTTTGATTATATATCCTTCTCAGTGTTGATCGATTGTGATGGCAGATCCAGTATCTACATCTTGACTATTTTCTTAGGTCTGATATATATATTAGAACCTTCTCGGTGTTGATCGATTTTGCTGCATGGATAATTTTAAGGGAGAATTTTAGCCTAGTGGGCTATTTTTCCATGTTTTTCTCCCAAAAAAGATTCACCATTTTGCATTTTTTGAACCCCTGTTTCGCCCAATTTTGATGGGGTAAAATTTTTTCACCCTAAAAATCACCAAATTATTATATAAATGATCTAAAATCTTCGGAAATTAATTTTTTTTTTAAAGATATCGCCAATCATTTTATAGCTGGCGTTTTAAGAATTGGTAATATTCTCCAGCATTTATACACTTTTAAATAAGTATGGGTCCTTGAAATCATCCCTATTTTGGTGGCAATTCATTATCTTCGTTTGATATTTGTTTGTATCAGAATTCTCAACGTCGATCGCTTTTGTGGCAGATCTATTACCTATGTTCTGATCATTGTTATAGATCTGAGGTATGTTAGATCCTTTCTCTGTGGGTTGATTTTAGTGGTAAATCATTTATCTGTGGTTTTGATCTTACTTTAGATATATAGAAAAATGTCTGCATATATTATTTTATTTATACGTTCTGGATTTGGAGCAGAATCACCTCCATTTAGATCGGTAAAAATGTCTGCATGTTTTTTTTTATGTGCTATGGATGTGGAACATAATCGTTTTCTGAATGTATGATCACTTCTTAGACTAAATGCTTGTAGCCAAAATGTTAAATTCTAATTAGCTAAATGATATATGCTTGTTAAGACTCTACAAAATCGTTTTCTGATTTGAAGATCAAAATGTTTTGATAAGGATCTGAAGGTTCGTCATCTGATGAAGTTTCTAGTTTCAAGGATTCCATCCCCTATAATTGTTGCTGGACATGGTTTATAAGATTCGTAATTTTTTTATCTCATTGTATTGAGCCTTGAGCTCATTGTTGGTTTATAAAGATTTGTAATTCTGATATAATACTGAATGACTACCTCCTATAAATATTGGAGGAAGGGAAAATGAACTGCAACAGGTAGGCTACATATGTGTACCCCTTGGCGGGAAAAATTTAACAAAAATATTTACAATGATTTGGTTGACGTAACCCCAAGGTTGGGGTGAACCATGTATTCTGGTGTCTCTCATCTTCTGGTATCTTCATGTGATTATATTTATGTTAAAGTTTTTTTTATTACATTAAAATTGTGGGATGTTGTGGTGGAATCTATTAATAATGAAACATGGCTGGTATTCCACGCGACTAACTACAATGGTTGTTAATTAAAGAACAAGCAAGAAAAATTGGTTACCCTATTTTTCTCACAAATTGCATTGAGGTATATGGGGTATGTTACATTATAACTTAAAATTTATCAAACCAACCCTTGTTGGAACATCACCCCATGCCTAGTATATCATGGACACCACAATGGTCACATGAAGAACCATTATATGTATACTATAGTCATAACAAGTCAATATATCCCAAATGCAAACCATGGTATATAAATAAAGATTTATTTTTATATTTTGGAACCTTACATCTTTTTCTAACATGTTTGTAAGCTATGGTAAGCAGTTGGCCACTAAACCTGCTTGTCTTAGGGTCCATGCTAAACTTGTTTTAAACTGAGACTTCATTATAATAGGGTTGGAAGTCATGACCAAGTGATTGTAATGTCTCAAATTTTTGACCTCACATTTATGGGAATAATATTCATTGCTTATGATGTTGCTTTCATGTTTATTTTGTATATTGGGTATAAGACCCCAATGCACATGCTAATGTTGATTTGTTTGATATATTGGGAAAAATCCAATTGCATATGTTTTATGTAAATGATTTCATGTGTTGGGCATGGACCTTGAAGCACATAATTTATGAGATGTTTGTGTCGAGTGCAAGCTCTGAAGCACATGATTATTTGATGTTTTGTGTTGGGTGAGAATCTATGGACCACATGAGTATTTGATGTTTGTTTTGAGTGAGAAGCTATGGAGTAGATGAGTATTGGATGTTTGTGTTGAGCAAGAGGCTCTAGATCACATAAGTATTTTACTGTTTGTGTTGAGAAAGAGGATCTGGAGCACATGCGTTATGAAACCTTTGTGTTGAGCAAGAAGCTCTGAAGCACATGAAAATATAACAATTGGAAGTGTTGGGCATAATCCCTTGAGAATTCCAAGTTGATGTTGAGCATACGCTCTAGAACATCGGATCCTTGGCCATTGTATCCCTAGGTGTATCCTACCAATACATCCAAGAATTAGTGTTGAGTGAGAAGCTTTGGAATTGCACTATGGTTGTAACTCCCTGTTTTTTTAGCGTTGAGTATGGGATCTGGATAAATGCTAGGAGTTACTGAAAAAATTAATAAGTTGAGTAAAAAAGACTATGATAAAACATTGATCGCATCTTACTTATTTTTAAGTGCTTAAATGAAATTTCAAATTTCTGTATCTCATAAAGTACTGAAGAACTACCATGTTAAAGGAGGTAATCCAACAAGCAAGGAGGTTTAGAGTTTCCTAACCTAGTTAACCTAACCCCTACATGAAGGCCTTAATAAAGAAGTGACTATAAGCTAAAAGAAAAGTGTCATGTGATTAGGGATCATGTTATATGATACCTAAAGTAAAAATGTTAACAATGGTATATATAAATAAATAGTTTATATATATAATGTGTATAAAATAGTAAGCATAAGTAATAATACTAGTAACTATGAATAATAATGAAAGGATCTATATATTATTATTACTACTAATGTTAATTAAAATTTAAATACTTGCAAGAGTCAAAGTAGGAACTAGTGAAAAGTTACTAAGTTAAACTTAAATAAATATTAAATTTACCTAAATTAATCTAAAAAAGGTTATTTCAAGAAAACAAATGATTCTTGATTTAACTTCCAATTTCCTAAAAAATATGTCTATAAAGACCAAATCCAAAGAGAGGCTTGGGGATCTTTTGATTATGCCATAATTCTACCTAATTACTCTCAAGAGAGTTCTTGAAGAGAATTTTTCCCAAGAGAAAAAGAAAACTAATACAGAACCTGTTATCCCAAATAGGGAATCCTTACCTTAGGAGCTCTAAGCTATTCGCATGTTGGAACCATCTCAGGGGGATCTGGATTGAAATCAAGAATGGTTTTGGGTCATAGTTGGGTGGAACGTGGTAGTTCCCAAGTTATTTGGTTAACTGAACAGAGGTTAGAACTGTCTATGTCCCTGTTAATGCTATTTGTTTGAGTGTGCAGGGTTTTCATAGCTTCAACTTACAGGTATGAGGTTTCTTGAAGTTCCATATATTTTATACAAGTTTTCTTAATAAATGAAGGGATTAAATTCTGTAACGGTGGCAGAAAGGAGATGGAATTTGAGCCACTATGCATTGAATGTAAGTTTGAATCGGAGACTATGTGTGGTGGAAGGAAGTTGGAGTTTGGGCCGCAGAAGAAAAAAATGTGAAATTTTTCCTAAGTAAAGAAAAATTGGAGAAATATTCCCGATGCATGGAGGTGGCAGGAAGCTAGGGACAGAGCCGCAACGACGGCTGAGAGCGGAATTGATGCCCGTCGGTTCGACTGAGCCGATGTAACAGGCGGAAATCTATGAATTCTTCGGTAAAGTTGTAGCTGGAAAAAGATGTGGAAGCTGCAACGACGAATAAAAATTAAGTTTCGCGCCGCTACAGCGATGACTAAAGCAGGAAGTTTTTCCAACGACGATAGATGAAAGTTAATGATCGAGTCACTACGATGGAAAAAAATTAGAGTTTGAGCTGCAACGATGATTGGTGGAAAAGGAAGAAGAAGCCAGTGGCAAGGAAAGGAACATGGAGCCGACGCGGTGGATGAAAACTTTGGAAGGAGCCGATGAAATTGGCTGGGTTGAGCCCATGCGTGGTAGCTGAAAGTTGAAGATGGAGCCACTGCAGTGGATGAAAAACAAGGATAGAGCTACTGTAGTGGGTGAAATTCAAAAAAATTTCCAATCCAGCAGGTGAAAAATTTTGAAAATTTGTCAAATCAGAGAAATTTAGCAGGAATTTTCAGTGGGATTTCAGGTGTCATAAAAATGGAAAATGGCAGCAATTTTATGCGCTAGATTGAGTGAAATTGAATAATTTACAATCATCCCCTTCAGATAGTTTCTTTGGGAAATAAAATTTTATGTTTTGACAAAATTGTCAATGTATGATTTTCCAAGTAAATGTAAGTAATGTTTAATTCCGATGAATGTTATGTGGCTAACAGTTGTATGTATTAACACATTTTGCAGAATCAAAGCAAATTTCCAAGGAAGTGTCCCAGGTAGTGCAGTTTGGTAAGGTAAGTTGTGGTTCAGCCATGAGAACCCATGACAGATATGATGCATGGGATTCCTATGAATGTGCGTGAGAGGCCATGGGGGAAAATGTCCGAGTTGGAAATGATGATATAGATTCTAATGGAAGGATATTTCAAAAGACGTCGCTGGACATTGCAACTACCATGAGAAGCCTGATTAAATCCCAGGAAGAGCAACATCAGTTGAATGCTACTATGTTGCAATGTTTGACCGACTTGCAAAGAAATATGGACTCCAGACATGGTACAGTAAAAATAGAAGGTATTAAGAGAAGTACCAAAAGAAGAAGAAGGACTTCTATTAGATCATCTGAATCAGAAGAATCCAGTGGGGATTCAATCTCTTCTTCTCATAAGAGCAAGAGAAAGAGGCACCACAGGGATCTCTCTCGAGATGAATTCAAGAAGGCTAAACCTCCTACGTTTGATGGTGAGGTAAATACTGAACAAGAGGCTGAAGCTTGGATTCTTGGGATAAAGAAGTATTTCCAAGTTCAGGATTATTCGAGAAACATGAAGGAAAGGGTTTCCATATTCAATATGAATGGAAGGACATCCATTTGGTGGTAGAAATTCAAGAAAGTAAATAGGACCAGTGAAAGGATACTTAAGTGGAAACAATTCAATAAGTATTTGAAGTAGAAATACCTCTTTGATAGGTATTACGATGAAAAAATTAAGGAGTTCCATGAGCTGAGATTGAGACACTAGGCCATGGAAGAGTATGCAAATAATTTCTTGGAATTTTTAAGGTATGTCAGGTACATCAAAAAGGAAAAGGTGAAGATCCATCATTTTCTGAGTGGATTGCCTCAGTCTTACAAAGATAGAATTGAGTTTTATGAACCTAGAACTATGGAAGAAGCAATAAGGAAGGAATAAGGAAGGCTAAGTACTGCTATGAGAAAAGCAAAGAAAAACTTGATTACCAGAAGACATGGAAGGATAAAAGGAATGAGAAGTCTGACCAAAGGAAGAAAGGTTTCAAACCTTCTAACTTCAGAAATTAGCATAAACAACCATCACAAGATGAGAAGAAACCAGCCAAAGTGATGGGAGAAAATCCTAAAGAGCCACATCAGAATAGACGACCACTCCAATGTTGGAAATGTGGAGGACCCCACATGCGCAGGAATTGTCAATTTGAGAATGAGAATGCAAGGCCCGCTTATAATATTCAATATGTAGAAACAATGGGTCAAGTAACAAGAGTTGTTCCTAAGATTTATGCAGCACTAGAGGACCGCCAGGAAAATAACCAGTCAACAGTGGTTGAAGTTGCAGGTAGGATTGTTGAGCAATCTATTTCTATTTTGATTGACCTTGGTTCTACCCACAGTTACATGACTCCTAGAGTAGTGTAGATTAGTTCTTTTAAGAAAGTAAAGCATAAGAAATATTTGTTAGTTTAGCTAGCCACTAGAACTAAGACAAAGGTTAGTGAAGTGGTAGAGAAATTTCCATTGGTTATGAATGGATTGGTTAGAAGCTCACAGGGTAAATCTTGACTGTTATAATAAGAATTTTGAATGCATGGATGAAGAAGGGAACCCAAGAGTTGTGAAAGGAATTCCAAAGGTGGTTTCATTAGGGAAGTTTTCAGCAATACAATTGAAGAAATTCTGCAGGAAAGGTTTCTAGTTGTATGCAGCTCATATTTTGTAAGAAACATAAAATGAAACTCCTATGTTGGAGGACTTTCATGTGTTGCAGGAATTCAGGGACATGTTTCCAGATGAGATTCTGGGGCTTCCTCCAAACAGACACATTGATTTAACAATTGAACTTGTGCCAGGAGCAGCACCAGTGTCCAAGACACCCTACAGAATGAGTACACCAGAAATGATAGAGCTAAATATGCAACTGCAAGAGTTGTTGGAAAAGGGGTATGCCAGACCAAGTGTGTCTCCTTGGGGACCACCAGTTCTGTTTGTAAAGAAGAAAGATGGTACACTTAGATTGTGTATCGATTATAGACAGCTGAACAAAGTCACTGTGAAGAACACATATCCTTTTCCTAGGATTGATGACCTCTTTGATCAAATGAGAGGAGCAAAGGTATTTTCCAATATTGACTTGAGGCCTGGTTACCATCAGGTGAGAGTCAAGGATGAATACATTCATAAGACAACCTTTAGAACAAGGTATGGGCATTATGAGTTTGTAGTGGTACCATTTGGTCTCACAAATGAACCAGCTACATTTATGTGCCTTATGAATAGTGTCTTCAGTAGGTACTTTTGTTGTACAAGATTATAAACCTTATAACCGAAGGTCTGGGGTTACCAACATACTCAATCAACTTGTAGACAATTGACTCTAGAGTGCAGTAAGGGAAATAGGAGGATAAGAAATACTTACTCGATTAACGAAGGTCGATCCTTGCTAGTCCTCTTTCGTTCTGCTTCTTCTCCAAAGTCTTCAAGGTTGCTCCTCTTTCACCTGTCAAGAAACAATCTTCCAGATACAAGATGATTCATATATATATATGTAGGTTAGATAAATCATATACAGTACTGAAAACATAAACATTTATCAGACCACAATACATGAAACACATGTGGAAGAATCATTCTCTTTATTATCAATAATGGAAAGAGTTCAGGTTACAACCCAACACCTGAGACAAGGACTCCTCTGTAGCCAAAGGATTCTGATTTCCAATGCTCCAAAGACTTATGTATACAATCCACAAGCATAAATTTGCTCTCCAAGTGTATGTATCAAACACCCTCCCCAAGTCCTGTATTAATATGGAGGAAATAAGGCAGTTTCGAAGGTTGAGGAGGTTGAGACAGTTAAGAGGAATAAGGTAAATGGCTTAACTAATCTTAGATCATCGCATGTTTTTATTTTTAAATGTCAAGGTACATATTCATGGGTATGTAGAAGGACAACCCACGAATGATCCACGACTTGCTATAAGAGCAACCCGCGAATACATCCATTCGTGACTTGTAGCAACCGACACTCGCGAATGATGCGCGAGTTGCATATATGGAGAGTCGTGAATACAAATTAACATAGCAAAATGGAAAAGTAACCAGCTGGATGGAGGAGGAATGTATTATAGTAATCCAATCTATAGTGTTATGGGAAAACCTCAATCCATAGATGTCCTTTTGTGTGCCAACATGAGGGATGTCGGCACTCGGATAGAGAGGTGCCATTCAGATGGATAACATATGCCCCCTAATGTGTGAGGTCAGAGGGAAACGATGGTCGAAATACATTATAATCATAATCTTTGGA
Source organism: Pseudotsuga menziesii (assembly GCA_001517045.1). Classification (NCBI taxonomy): domain Eukaryota; kingdom Viridiplantae; phylum Streptophyta; class Pinopsida; order Pinales; family Pinaceae; genus Pseudotsuga; species Pseudotsuga menziesii. Next base: position 17,501 of record LPNX010266869.1, read on the forward strand.
GAACTCAGAAATCCAATGGAACAGAGAGAGTACCTGAAACAAATACATAGTAATGTCATATACAAAGTTACATCTGAGGATGCTATGTTCAATTAACTGGAAAACTAGCTCCTTTACAATATTTGAGTACATCATATAATAAGGGTATAAAACCACATATATTCCAAAAGTGGATCGAAAACACAATATACAATAATGAGTCTTCAAAGATCTTGAAGTTGTGTATAGGAATAGAACATAATCTTGCACAACTTAGTCCATAGGTGAGGAACTAAGGTCTTCATAAAGGATCCCAAAGAACCAGTACAATCCAAGCCATGTGAATAAAGGAAGCGGAAGTTGAACATGGAAAGGATTCAACAGTTTTTCAATCAATAGATGATAATCAACAACTGAAGCAAAGGAAATCACTAATGATGAAAGTGAATCCTGAGGTACCATCGTCAAAACTCTAGGTCTTTGTCATCAGGAAGTGCTGAAACGGAACCATGCTGTGATAAGGAAGGCAGTAGATCCTCCAACGGATCACAATAGTGACTAGGAACTGGGCAAAAGAAGGGAGACACAAATAGATAATAGATACAAGAATGATGGGATCAGGCTATAAAACAGACATTGGGAAGATTCCTTGAACAGTGAGTACACCACAGAGATGACCCAAGGCAACGTATAACTTATAAAGAGAACAACTAGACTTATTTGTCGTGTAGGAGACATGATAAGATTCCCCAGGTATAACGGACAAGAGGAGGAGTAAGAAACTCAAAGTGATAGATGAACACAAGCAAAACAATGAAACATGGATATTGAAAAACAAAGAGTGCTATGTTCAAGGATGACATGCTGCCATTACTGAAAACAAGAGAAAACTTCTTCCTTACCTTCCTTGTTAAATTTTAACGAGTCCAGGAAAGTAAACTCGGGACTATCTTCATTTTTGGCAAGCTCGAAGAAAAAGAAAGAAGAATGCTTGATAAAGCACTAATTCGTGGATTTTACGAGCCCGAACTAGATAATGCTCGACGGTGTTTTCATAGTTTAGAGAGTCTGAAAACTCCAAAGAAGACTCCAAGGGGGTCCTTTTTCATATAATTTAGTCTCCTAAGGCTGAAAAAGTATAAAACATACCAAAGAAGAACTCTCTTAACTTCCGAAAAAGAAAAGGCGCACCTTTTTCGTACTTAGTCAGGAAGGTCCGAAAAAGGTTAAATTGCCACCTACCCAATGCTCCTTCAAAAGGAGCATATAGCCTGATTTTTACGAGTGTGAAGGAAGGAAAGATCACTCGGAAAGATCCATTTGATTACGAGAAATGAGGCTTACAACAATAAACTTGATGCTTTGTTCTTGAGGGTTTAACAAGCATGACAAAGACATAAAGTACACTCGGAATATTTTTCATGTTTTGGTCCAGAGCATGAAAAAGAGAAAACTAAGCTCATACCGGGGGTTCCTTTTCTGTAAGTTTAGTCCCTCAGGTCTGGAAAACAGATAAACCTATGCCTGAGAATACTCTTCTCAATTCAAAAGAAAAGAGAGGGATCCTTTCTCGTATTATTCCACATGGTCCGAGAAAGAGATAACCTACCACCAATGTGGATGCCCATTCACATATGCTTAACGATCCTGAACGGACAAGTTTACTCGGTAGTCAAGTCTATTTTGAGGATTCATACTTGGGCCTAAAGAAACTCAAAATGTTTCCCGTGAAGTTTTAACGAGTCCGAAAAAGTCAACTCGCAGCCTCCTTACTATTTTTAACGAGCTCGAAGGAGATCAGAAAGAATGCTCTAAATGTGAGGAGACAAGTGTCATAGATAGGCAAAACTAGTTCCAAGCGCAAGGAACAAACCTATGCATAATGCAAGGAAAGTGAGCAAGATAAGGACACTCAGGGAACGTCTCCTCAAGGTAAAGGGTGTCAAGTTGCAAAGGCAAAATGATACAAGGCTGAGCAGTGATGAGAACAAAGATGAGGGATTATACAACGAGCTAAAAGCGTGGAAGCTGGCATCATGCTCATAAGCGCGAGCAGGGCACATGAAAATGCAATTACAGCTTGAAAAACAAGGTGAGGCCAATAAACAGTTGTGAATCCAACTAAAAAACCTGTCTCCAAGAAACAACAACATCAGGATCATATTCAGAAGAAAATATCTGAGGCAGGTCACTTTGGAAGAAACACATGTGACTTTGCTATCTTCTACAAGATGTAAAGTCAAGGTAGAATCAATCGAAGAAGATTCTATAGAACCAAGGCTCGATGGTTTATAATCAGTAAGATCAACCTCAGAAGGAGAGAAAAAATCAACAAGGGAGATAGAGTCTACAGGAACAAACTCAGTATCACAGGAGTTGAAAAATTCATAAAAAAAAATCAAACTCATCAGGATCACTGACTTGCTGTTCGAAGAAAGAGTCAAAAGACTCAACAAGACCAACATAAGAAGAAAGTCAGGCTTACTAGGCAAATCAGGGTTAGACTTAGTCACAACTAAACCAACATCCAAAAGAAGGTTAGACTGTATCAAAGACTCTAGGAAGACTTCATCCAAAGGAAGGAGATCATCCGAGATAGGATACATGTCTAAAATTTCATGTGGATTGACAGAGTGGAGAGAAGGCTCTACAGTCTGTATAGGATGACTCACCAGGTCAACTGCTGGGACCAAGTCCTGAGAAGGTAAGCATGAAAACAGAGGCTGCTTCTCAGAAGCAATTGAACACAAAGGACAAGAGGCCACATAGTTCACCTGTGGTGGGGTAGTGTCTATAGAAACATTGGGAATCGACAAAGGAAAGACTTGGTCTCTAGTTGGGTCAGGAGACGGATCAAGAAAATCCAACTGATCGATAGTGACAATTTCTTTGCCATGATTAAAGTACATCACGTGAAAAAATGTTGACACCACAACTTGCACGGCATAGACATAATCACGTCCAAGGAGCATATTGAAGTCCAAGGGGTCTTCTATCACCATGAAGTCAACTAAGACAGTCTTCCCACCCAAAGTAACAGGTGTTTGAGCAATAATTCCCAAGGTTAAACAAGTTCTTCTATCAAATTCCAGTAACTGACTAGCAGTTGACACAAGGCTGGGAGAACCCATGCCTTGCCAAGCACGAGCAGACAAAATACTAACTGAGGCTCCTTCATCAACAATATAACGAGCAATCGTGTATGGTTCAACTTTGACCTTTATTTGGAAAGGTACATTTGAAGGAAAGCGTGGCTCAACTAGGTTATCCCAATCAAAGGAATCAATCCGAGAGCTTGGTGGGGGTTGATCCGAAGAAAGTTCAATGCCCCCTTGTTCAGTAAGTTCTGAACTGGCAGTGAAGAAAATGTGACTAGTAGACACTTCACTCTCCAAAGGAAGAGTGGGATTGATCGATACTGGGATCGATTCAACCGCTTCGTGAAAGTCACTCTCTGAAGGGAGAGTGGGATTGACCAAAGATGACATTGGTTCAATCACATCAGGATCACTCTCCGAAAGAAGAGTGGGATAGACCAAGAGTCTGATATTGGTTCGACCACTTGATCAACCAAAAGTTGAATAGGTTGCTGAGAAACTATAGGTTGTTCAGGAGAAGGAAATTCTTGAGTCTTGGACCACACTCTTCGCACCTCCGCGATAGCAGGGCACAGGTGAGTAAGATGATCTCCCTCGCAGAGCATACAAGGGAACTTAATTTTGCACTTTGAACGACCATTTTTCTCAACGGTGTCAACATGACTAGCAGTGGATGATTTTTTTCTCTCAACATGACCTGCAGAGGATCAGAGTTTTCCCCCAGCATGAACACCAGAGGCTGGGTGACTGGGTCCAACCTGACTAAGAGAGGTTGGTTGTTGAAAAGCTTTAGAATGTTCAAAAATGGGATGACCATGAATCCAAACTCTTCGCACCTCCGAGATAGAAGGGCATTTATAAGTAAGGTGGTCTCCCTCACAAAGCTTACATGGAAACTTGGGCTTATGTTTTGAACAAGTATTCTTTTCAACAGTGTCAACATGACTCGAAGTGGCTGATGAATTGTCTTCAGCATGAACCATAGAGACTGAGAGACTATCCCTAGCATGATCTACAGAGGCTAAGAGACTGGATCCAACATGGCCTGCAGAGGTTGGATGGGCACCACCAACATGAACAACATAGGTTGAATGGTTAGGATCAATCTTCTTTGCAGCAGTCGAGTGTGTGCCCCCAGCATGAACAACAGAGGGTGGGTGGATGGATCCAAAATGTACAACAGAGGTTGGATGGGGAGGTTCAACTTGAACAACAGAGTTTGAACGGGTGCCCTCAGCATGAACAACGGAGGCTGAGTGACTGGATCCGACATGACCTAGAAAGGTTGGAAGGATCCCACTAGCATGATCAACAGAGGCTGGATGGTGAAGATCAACTTGACTTGCAGAGGTTGAGTGCTTAGATCCAACATGACCTATAGAGGTTGGATAGGTTCCCTCAGCATGAACCGCAGAGGTTGGGTGGTGAGGTTCAACTTGACCTGCAGAGGTTGAACGGGTGCCCCCTTTATTATGTGCCTTCTTCCTATTCCTCCTTCTTTTACTCCTTTTAGACTATCGGTTATTAGTATCATTACTTTCACCACATGAGGTAGGAGGAGGAGAATCAACTACAGGTGAAGGGGAAGTAGTGTTTTGATACCCTTGATATAAGGATCTTGCTTGAGAAGCATTAGGAGAATTCAGGATAGTTGGAGTGGAAAACAACCACACCGGTAGCCCTAGGGTGAATCCAGGTAGATTCAGGGTGGCCATCAAGGGAACACCAACATTCCTCGTGAGAGGAATATTACAAGGAGTTCCCATCATGGGGATCTCCTGGTTGGTGTTCAAAGGGGTGCTAGCCATAGTTTCAAATTAGGATGCAAATTCCAAGGTTGATAAGAAACCGAAATTACAAAGCACACACCTAAAGGCACACTAAGTATAGACAAACCACACAGCACTCACTAAAAATTCCTAAAGCCAAACATACAAACAGGTATAAGATATACTTTCCAGAAGAAAGCTGAGAGACAGTTACTTAGCGTCCCTGTAGATGTTCTTAGGCACAAGTGGAGGAATCACCCACCACCCTCCCACACTTTCTATCGGGGTTTCCTTCCAAGTTCGTCCAAGGTCAACCAGAAATAACCTTCCGGTGTACCTGTGTATGAACCCTAGATGTCAAGAGACTAAAGGCTACCTTGGCTATACCAACAGTCTGGGGGGCCAGTTGCAAGCCGGATTCGTACGCATGGGCAAGATAGCTGAGCCTGAAACTTTGTCTAGGACAGAATCCCTAGATGCGTAAAAGTCATGAGTTACGTTTTAACAAGGATTCGGAGGGTTATCTCCTCTTTCCAAGCCTCCACGCGGCCTCATTCTTAACTCTCGTTTGAGAGGAGCTTCCCAGATACAGTCGATAAAATCAAGGATTTACCTAGTGATTGGCCAACTACATCTGAATTTAACACTTGTGGAGAGTTGAAACTCCCTGATCCACAAGTCTAGCCTGAGCTAGTTGGTGTATGACCCTATAAAATAAAACTTACTAGTAATTTTTAAATTATATCGTTTATTTTAAGGGCTGTTTTTAGTCAGAGGGTAAATGGCATGAAACTTATGTGGTGTTTTGAATCAAAGTTGAAACAAAATGACTAAGCAAAGAGATATGAAATGCAAAAAGCAAAAACTATTTTCTTTATTTTTCAAATAGAAACTTGAAATCCACAAAACAACAAATTCTTTTTTATATATATTTTTCAAAAACAATGATATGCCATGCAATCTAGACTAAAAACCTAATCTACATGCATATAAAGCAAACATGTGTTTTTGTCTTTTTCTTTTATAAATGCAAAATAAAAATCAGCCTATCAACTAATGCAAGCAAGTACTGTAAGCAAAGCAAATAGACAACTACTCTATACCCCACAAACAAACCCTAGGTTTTCATAAAGTTAGATATCAACCTCTCTTGAAAAGAAGGCTTACAAAGGTAAACAAGCCAACAACTTTGGAATGAAGAGACTGAGCAAAAAGACTAACATAAAAAAAGGTCAAGCAGTCCCAAGTATCAATCTAAACCTACAAACAAAGGCTGCTCAGTACCTTGTCCAACAAGGTCAAGCCAAAGAAGGAGGTAGGGGGGGAAGCAGTAAAAACAAGTATACGATCTTTTAAATTTTCTTTTATAAATGCAAAAGAAAAACTACCTACAAAGCAAAGTATGTAGATAATAAGAACAAAGTAAAAGGAACTTTGCTATACAACCACCAAACAAATTCTAGAATGCCCTAAAGTTAGTATAAACCCTACTTGTAAGGAAGGCTTGCATAAAAGACAAGTCAACAATTTTGGCATGGTAAAGTTAAACAACAAAAGAAGAAGGAAACCAACATCAACAAGATTCTAAACTTAGACAAAGATCACTGACAGAGGCTGATCAGAAACATAAGCCAAAAATCATACCAAGCAAAGGAGGTGGGGGAAAGAACAAAGAGAAAACCCTAATGCTATAAAAGCTTACCACAAAGACAAAGAACAAGCAATAGGGATGACTCTAACTCCCTAGAGTCATACACCTACAATGCACTGTACTTGATCAAACTTGAATCAAATAAACTGTCTAAAAGCAACAAACTGAAGCGAACAGGCTGGCAGAACCAAAATACAACCAACAAAGGAAGGCGAGGAACCCTATCTTGGGTGCACACAATGACAAAGATCACTGTAGACTTGTAAAGGAAAGTGACAACCAGCCACTATCAAAAGACAGACTGGAAAAAATAGAGCCCAAGACTCTGATCACAGATCTGGACAAAGACACTTTAACCCACAACCCAAACAAGCCAACCACTTCAGCATGCCAACAGAAAATAATCCAAGTAAAAGAGACTCAAGGGATTTCGAAAAAGCACAAAGTGTGATCAAGAGAGGTACTCAGACAAGCTACATAGCATTCATAAAGAAAATCAACTCACCAACAGGGATTACAGAAAGAAAGGAACAAGCAAACCTTAACTTAAAAAGTCCCTACTTCTAGGCAGATTCGCAACTGTATATAAGAGCAACCCGTAGATGATCCGCGACTGTCCAACACAGCAACCCGTGAATGCAAACTTGTATTCGTGACTGTTCAGAAGAGAAACTCGCGAATAGAGACAAGATTTTTCAAAAAGCAAGAAAAAAAATCCCAAGACTTTCAAATATTGAGGCAAGTATGAACCAGGATGTAAGATCACATACAGACTTCAAGCAAAGACTGGTCAGGGGTGACAGAAACAACCTACAGCAGTCTAGGCCTCCCCAGCGGAATCACCAATTTTGTTGTACATGATTATACACCTTATAACCAAAGGTATGGGGTTACCAACATACTCAATCAACTTGCAAACAATTGAATCTAGACTGTAGTAAAGGAAATAGCAGGATAAGAAAGACTTACTCGATTAACGAAGGTCGATCCTTGCTAGTCCTCTTTCGTTCTTCTTCTTCTCCAAAGTCTTCAAGGTTTCTCCTCTTTCACATGTCAAGAAACAATCTTCCATATACAAGATGATTCATATATATATAAGCAGGTTAGATAAATCATATACAGTACTGAAAGTAATAAACATTTATCAGACCACAATACATGAAACACATGTGGAAGAAGGATTCTCTTTATTATCAATAATGGAAAGAGTGCAGGTTACAACCCAACGCCTGAGACAAGGAATCCTCTGTAGCCAAAGGATTTTGAGTTCCACTGCTCCAAAGACTTCTGTATACAATCCACCAGCATAAATTTGCTCTCCAAGTGTATGTATCAAACACCCTCCCCAAGGCTTGTATTTATATGGAGGAAATAAGGCAGTTTTGAAGGTTGAGGAGGTTGAGACAGTTAAGAGGATTAATGTAAATGGCTTAACTAATCTCAGATCATCGCATGTTTTTATTTTTAAATTTCAAGGGACATATTCACGAGTATGTAGAAGGACAACCTGCGAATGATCTGCGAGTTTCTATAAGAGAAACCCGCGAATACATCCATTCACGACTAGCATCAACTGACACTCACGAATGATGCGCGAGTTGCATATATGGAGAGTCACGAATACAACTTAACATAGCAAAATGGCAAAGTAACCAGCTGGATGGAGGAGGAATGTATTATAGTAAGCCAATCTATAGTGTTATGGGAAAACCTCAATCCATAGATGTCCTTTTTTGTGCCAACATGAGGGATGTCGGCACTCGGACGGAGAGGTTCCATTCAGATGGATAACAACTTGGACAAGTTTCTTCTTGTTTTCCTTCATGACATTATTATTATTCTAAGAATGAGGAAGAGCATGAAGAACATTTGAGGTTGGCATTGCAATTGCCCAAGGAGCATAAGCTGTATGCAAAGTTGAGTAAGTGTGACTTCTATAGAGATATAATTTAGTGTTTGGGTCACATTATCTTAGAAGAGGGAATATCATTAGAACCTAAGAAGATTGAAGCCATTATGAATTGGCCTACTCTAAGGAATGTGACAGATGTAAGATCTTTTATGGGACTTGCAGGATATTACTAGATATTCATTGAAGGATTCTCCAAGGTTGCACATGCCTTCACTTCCTTGCAAAGGAAGGGTATAAAGTTTGAATGGACATCGATGTGTGAAGAAGGATTCCAGCGGTTGAAGAATATTCTCACAAGTGCACCAGTCTTGAAAGTTGCAAACCCAGAAAATGATTTTGTGGTGTGTACTGATGCATGCAGAAAAGGACTTGGAGGAGTTCTGATGCAAGACAACCACGTGATATGTTATGATTCAATAAAGTTGAAGGAGCATGAAAAGAACTATGCCACTCATGATATAGATCTTTCAAGCATAGTACATGCTCTCAAGATGTGGAGGCATTACTTGATGGGAAAGAGATTTGATCTAAGGACAAACCATTCTGGTTTGAAGTACTTGTTAGATCAGCCAACGTTAAATGCTAGGCAAGCTAGATGGCTGGAGTTTCTATGTGATTTTGATTTTGTAATTAAGCACGTAAAAGGAAAGGAGAATAAGGTAGCTGATACATGCAACAGAAAGGTGCAGGAAATGCACGTGGCATCTCTTAGTATTTTCCATATAGATTTGAGACAACAAATTGTTAATCATACTATTGGGGATGAATTGTATGAGTAGGTAAAAGACAAGTTGCATTATCAAAGTATTGAGAAGAGGTATGAGGGATATAAATTGGAAGAAGATGTACATATTACTTATAAGAACATAGTATACATTCCAAATATAGCATATTTGAGAAGAATGGTTATGGATGAGATCCATCAAGCTCCATATTCTGGTCACCCAGGATATCAAAAGACAATTTATACAGCTATAAAGAAGTACTTTTGCCCAGGAATAAAAAAGAACACGGCTGAATATATTTCAAGGTGCATGAAATGTCAGCAGGTAAAGGTTGAGAATCAACACCCAGCAGGTTTGTTTCATCCTTTGCCAGTTCTAGAATGGAAATGGGAAGTTATTTCCATGGATTTTATTACAGGGTTTCCAATGACTTGGAGACAACATGATTCCATCATTTTTGTGGTGGAAAAGTTGACAAAGGCGACACATTTTATACCGATTAAGTCTACGCGTAAGACTGATGACATTGCAAAGATATTCATGAAGGATATTTTCAAATTACATGGATTTCCTAAAGCAATAATTTCTGACAGAGATATCAAGTTCACTTCCAATTTTTGGAAGGGTTTGGTTGTACATTTGGGTACAAAGCTAAAATTCAGCACTGCCTAGCATCCTCAAACTGATGGGAAGACAGAGAGAGTGAATCAAGTGCTTGAAGACATGCTTTGCATGTATGTGATGGACAAGCCAACCAAGTGGGAACATTACTTACACTTGGTAGAGTTTGCTTACAATAATGGGCAACAATCATCCTTGGGGATGAGTTCATATGAAGATTTGTATGGAAGAAGGAGTAGGACACCAGCGACATGCGATAATCTAGTGAACAGGGTTGTGCTTGGGCCATAATTGCTCAAGGAAATGGAGCAAGAGGTTGTAAATATTGGGAAAAATCTAAAAGTATCCCAAGACAGATAGAAAAGCTATGTGGATAAGCATAGGGCAATGAGAGAGTTTAGTTTTGGGGATCATGTTTACCTCAGAGTGAGGGAAAATAAGAGTTCCTTGAATCTTGGAATTTGTGCCAAGTTTTCACCTAGATATTGTGGGTCATTTGAAGTGATTGAAAGAATAGGGCCAGTTGCATATAGACTTTCATTGCCTGCTAGCACTAGAGCTCATAATGCATTTCATGTTTCTTTGCTCAAGAAATATGTACATGATCCTAACCATGTGATAAATTGGGATGTGATTCAGGTGGAACCCGAGGGAGAGTTCCAAATTGAGCCAATGCGCATCCTCGATAGGAAGGTCACAATGCTCCAGAACCGAGCCATAGGGCAGGTAAAGGTGCAATGGGAGCACTACGGTCTTGAAGAGGCAATGTGGGAGTTGGAGGATGCCATAATATTGGCACATCCATTTTTGTTCAATTCTACAGAGCACTGAGGCTATGCTAGTGTAGAATTTTTGTTCAATTTTGTAAAGCACTGAGGACATTGCTATTGAAGAGGGAGGGGAATGTAACACCAAGGTTTTGACCCTGTTTGCATTAAATGTATATGATGTATATATTGTAATTAATCATGGTGTGGAGGTACATGAGAAAGCAGCACCATGGATTATCCTTTTATGTTTCGATGACTAAATCGGTGCCGATGGTATTTTGTGCTAGCCAGGAACGTTATGATTTTTAAATCCTCATGTAAATATGCAATTATTTAAAAACCCACAACCAGCTATGCCAATGCAACCATAATGAGAAGGGGCATGATTTCCTAAGGATAAGGGAGGGGTGTTTAACCTTTGGGTCCATTGGGGAACAACCATGTGTCACAAGATGAACACATCTAGTTTCCAACCACCTTTTTGTCTTACTCATCCTTTCCTTGTTTCATCCACCAACCAAATTAATTACCCATGAGATTGGTTGGGGCATTTATTTCCTTGAGGGATGTATGCATGAGAAACCATCAGTGACTGGAAATATTGTTAGTCCTTTGACCACAAACATCCCCAGAGAGGTAGATCGCATTCAGTTCCCCATCTGGGCAGAACGAAACTCATTCCACTCTCGCGCAGTCATTTTTTTCTTCCTCGTGGAGGCAAAATCTTGGCCTCAGGAAGATATCAGCATTCTGCATTTTTCCCTTTCATGATTTGGGTTTGTGTGGTGATTTTCCTTCATGTTGGCGATGTTCTCATTATTCTACGTAGGATGGGAAAATCATTATTTTTTTCTACATGAATTTTGGGTGATGTGAGTCATTTTGGCCATGTTAGGGCCATAAACAACTATGGAATTTGAGTTTCTCAGTGTGAGCCATTTTAACCATTTTCCATACCCAATTTGGCCTATGTGGTGTGTTTCCCTTCAAATTCTAGAGCTGTGAATTGTTGTGTATTCTGTGGTTTTTGGTCTTTGGACTATTTCGGAGTGGAAATGGAGCCTAAGTGTGCTTGATAAACCTAGTGTGTGGAGGATCCTCATAGATAGAGCTAAATGGTTGGATTTCTTCTCTACACCCCCTGAATAGCACTGGAAGGGAAGTCATTACATGAAGGACTGTGCAATAGAGAAGGGGACGATTCCTTTTGTTGGGTGTGTGTGGATGTATTAGAATTCAGGCTAGCTCTGGTGCAGGTGTGCTTAGCTCTTCAGTGAACCCACTAGCTTAAAAACCAACATTTCTAGATCCTGATAGCCTGAAAAACCCAACTCTGTTGTCTTGGCTATGTATTATTATGTATCCTTGTCTACGTGTGAGCCTGCTAGTTTCTCCTTACTCCTTGTCGAACCATGCCCAGCTTGGGGGTGGCAGTGTTGCTAAGATATTGAGGAGCACACTGGCCTATGGTTGGGTGGAACATTGCAGCGACGTAGCTGGTTGTAGGACAATTTTTACTATGGTAAGTATCTATGTGTTTAAATCCTTGCAACTGATTTATTTTATGAATGAACATGATGAATTCTTAAATGTGTGAATGATATGTAAATGCTTTCATTGTATATTGAATGTTTATACAACTGTGTATGTTTATTTCCACTGCATTTTTATATGATGTTTATGAGGCTAGTTTTCCCGGATTAGATAGCTAGCAGCTATGTTTGTCGTGTCCATGACACTAGTAGGGGTAGGCCAATCCTCTATGGATTTAATCTTTTCAAGATCCAGAACTATCCCCCTATCGGAGATGATGTGACCCAATTATTGTATGTGTGGTTTGTAAAATTCACATTTACTAAACTTGGCATAGAGTTGGTTTTCCCGTAACACCTGTAGCACTATGCAGAAATTTTCCTCATGTTCATCTTTACTCTTAGAGTAAACTAGGATGTCCTCTATAAAGACCAAAAAAATTTATCCATTTATCTACTGAAGATATTTTTCATCATACACATAAATTTCATGGGTTCATTGGTCAACTCGAATGGAATTACTACAAACTCATAATGGCCGTACCTTGTTTTAAAGGCGGTTTTATGAATATACTCGTTGCGAATATGTACTTGATGGTATCTAGATCACAGGTCGATCTTCAAAAACATCTTGGCTCCTCCTACTTGATTGAACAAGTCATCGATCCTAGGGACTGGGTATTGATTATTGATCATGATCTTGTTAAGTTGGCAGTAATTTATGCACATCCACATCGTATTGTACTTCTTCTTTATGAAAAGTATTGTTGCTCCCAAAGTAGATACACTTGGTCGGATGTATCCATTCTCAATCAACTCCTGCAACTGTAGTTTAATCTCCACCAACTCTGGTTCGCTCATGTGGTAAGGGCCTCTCGAAGATGGAACTCGGCCCGGTGTAAGTTCTACAGAAAAATCTAGGTCTCCTTTCAGTGGTAACTCGAGTATCTCCTCCGAAAATACATCTGTGAATTCTACAAGAACTATAAAGTCCTCGATGTGTTGTTCTCTTTCAGATTCTATTCCTGGATATTCATTGCAAATAGTTTTCCTCTTTTCCTAATGCAGTTATTTTATTGTAAAGAAGATATCTTCCCTACAGAAACTTTCTTAGGTATGCCTTGAATATTTACCTGATTCCCTCGGGTATCTGTACACAAGATTGAATTGTGTAAACAATTGAGCTTGACATGGTGTTGTTCCAACCAATCCATATTATTGATAAGTATATCATATGATCCTAAGGGTAGGATGTCCAAGTTTATTCTAGTAGGAAAACCATTTAGGTTTACCTCACAATATCTAACTATTTCGGAAACCTTTCATTTTGTACCCGTGGCTAATTGTACCAGCCAAATTTTCTCATGTTTAACTTTGTCTAGTTTACATACATCAATAATTTTAGGTGATGCATAGCTTCGGAAAGCACTGAGGTCAATTAATATTGAAATAGAAGTGTTGGAAATATTACCTTCTATCTCAACCATGGTAGCATGATGGTCTTCCTGTCAGTCATCCAAGGCTGCATAAATCCGTGGTGTTCCAGCTATGTCCTATACCATTGGTTCTTCTTATAAGTTGTGTAAGATTCCATTGGTGTTGTTCTTATAATCTCGGGCATAATGGGGCCCTTGGAATTTCTAGCATTTGATTTGTAGTGGTGCAACATTGTATCCCCCATTTTTTGCTAGTTTGTTATCATTTGGAGATGGTACATATGGATTCATACCTATTTTGTTGAAGTTCTTATTGGCTATAAAACTGTTGTTCTATTTTCTGTAAGGCATTGGGTTAAAACATGGTTTGCATTTGTATGAGAAGGTCCTAGATCAATCTCTGCTTCTATTGATTTTCTCTTGCCTCAGTTGTCCATGCTCATAGCAAAGCATAGCTTTATGTAAGGTGGTGTCCAATATTTTAGGCATGTAAAATTCAATCCATTTCCAAAAGTTGGGAGGAAGACACCCTAAAAACTGATGTAATTTCACTTTCTCAACCTTTATGTATGACACATAATGTAACAAATCAAAAAATCTGTTAATAAAATCATCCATAGTCATGGAACCCATTCTTAACTTGTGAAACTCTTTCACCTTTCTATCGAAGAATCTTTCAAACATGTACTTTTCCTAAAAAAGTCTGCGAAAGTTACTTTATTGCATTTATTTTACCTCATCTTTCTTGGTATGCTTTAGGTCTCTCCACCATCTAGATGCTTTTTCATTCTTCATCTTTTTCCCCGGTGTTCATCTCCCCTTCATAGGTTGGGCCTCTTATCTTTATAAACTCTCCTTGGAGGTTGTCATCATTCCTCTGTTTCTTTCTACAAGGAGAAAGGGAGTTATCACTAGAATGATTGTGATACTATCTTTCTGGAGGATCAAGGATGTTTTCTTCTTTTCCTTCTTCCTTTGGTCTACTTACACGTTTATGACAGAACTATTTCTTGAACTTATTGGTTGAATGAGTGGGTTTTCCATGCGGGTTTCCTCCCATCATGTTCCACAGTAAGGCTTCATTAATTGCCTGATGTTCTTTTCTTTCACTCATGTTATCATACTTGAAACTATGTATGTCTTCTTGAAGACTTTGTATGGTTTTCAGTATGTCGGAATTTAGTTCAACCACCAGTTCTTCTTCTCGTGTGGGGGTATTTAGTTTTCCTTGTCGACAGTTGTCTTCTTTCGTTTTCATGATCTGAATATTATATGAATCCTCCAGTTTAAAATTTAAATAACTAGAAAAATTTATGTTAGTTAACAAAATTTCAAACACATACTTTACTTTCTACAACGAATGTTTAACATGCCCATTAGGTCTCTTAGTGTTGAAACTGGGCTCCGATACCACTTGTAATGTCCACAAAATTCAAAAATAAAAAATTAATTTGTAGGCTAGTTAATTACTACCTAATTTGGACAGTAATTCATCTTCTACGGATTATGTCGGTAATTGTTCACTAATTTCAAGTGTCATAAGTTGTCCTTACCTTTCTATGTGTTTTCCCTATGTAATTGTTGATGTCATTATGCACTATGTTTATTTTACTTGAACTGGTTTAAATGATTACTCTGTTGATTCATTATTATTTATCATGCATGTGCGTATACTCGTTCAGTTATATCTTACTTTTTGGTTATAAGTTTTGTTCATTGTTTAAGGAAAGTCCTGACTTATCTTTAATTGTCAAGGGGGGGCGTGGCAGGATTTGTATCCATTTTGGGACCACCTGGAGAGGTAACTGGTTCTACCTATTTTTACGAGGTTCACTTAGTTCATGTTGAACTAATGCAAGCTTCTTGTTTCTTTGTGCAGGTTCATTTGATGGAGGAAAATTTCTACCACAACTAAACTTGGCATGTTATCTATGCTATACTACTTTATGCCTTTTAAAGACAAAAGGACTAAATTCTTGGCCTAACTATTCCTACTGCTACTGTTTACGCATATTTGGTCTTGTAAAACCTGAATATATCTAGTTGACATTATTATTGTTGATTGGGATTGTGATAATATTTTTATCCCTTGCTATGTAATTATAACATATTGTTCAATTTGTATTAATGCCTAAGGTTATAGGCTTAAGTCATAAGATTTAACCAATATTATTATAAAGTTTGTATATATTATAGTTTATATGGTAAGCACTTCATGGAATATTCCATATGCCATGAAAGCATGTCTTAGTTATGCCAACGAGGGTTTCGATGGGGGTTTTATTACCAAGTCACATTGTTGGGGTTTGGACTATATGCATGTGGGTAAACATTACAATGATGGTGGTGGATAGGGTGGCATAGTTAATGCTCCTTGGGATGGGGGTAAAACAAACCCTATGCTTGATCTGTCATGGTTTGGAATTCATTTGTCACTATTGTGGGTTGTTTTCATTGTTTGGCTCTCTGGTTTCATCATGGCATGGAGGAACAAGCTCACCCTACGCTTGGAAGATATGTTCTTTGCTTGGTTTTACAGGGTTATATTATTTTTGTTTCAGGTGGAGGTTTTAGCACACTCCTGATATTTCTTTATTTCATGTTGCACGTGACAGGGAACTTCCAATTTGTGGGACTGAAAAATGACTATTTTGGCACTCACAACTTTCTTGTAGCGCGCTAGTGTATTAATTTCGCTCTTGCGCTACAAGAAAGTCCAAACACATAATTTCATGTCATTTAATCACTAATCCAGTTTTAAGACTTGGTTTATATGATTAATCTTGATCTTAGTGTCATTAATGAAACCATTAATCAATATACACCTTGTAGAACCCTTCATGAATTAACTCTAAGAAAAATTTATAAAAGAAAGCTTAAAAATAGGAAAAAATCAAAATGATGAAAACTAAAAGGTATAAACTCAACATTAACCTTTACACCAAAATTTCCTAGAAGTAAAAATATTAGCAAATTTCAAAAAACATAAACAAAAGCATAAAACTAAGGAAGACAAAATCATGACCTGACACAAACATTAAATACTCATGTGTTCCAGAGCTTCTCGATCAAGAAAAAATGTCAAATACTCATGTGCTCCAAAGCTTCTCGCTCAACACAAAACATCAAATAGTCATGTGCCCCAGAGCTTCTCGCTCAACACAAAACATCGAATACTCATGTGCCTCAGAGCTTGCACTCAACACAAATATCTCATCATATACATAAAAACATATGAAATTGGATTACACCCAATATATCAAACAAATCATCATGTTCATGTGTAGTGCGATCGTATGCCCAATATACAAAATAAAACATCAAATCAACATCATAAACAATGGGGCTTATGCCCATAAGTGTTAGGTAAAAAATTCAAGATATTACGATGAAAAATCATGAGAGTATCCCTTTTAAAGATGATGAAATATACAGAACTGAGAAAATCATCACATATGTCATTAACATAGGGTTTGTAATTATATTCCCATAGGACAGGCTAATAGATGTGTATTTGAGGGTTTGACCTAGTCCAATTCCAATTCATCAAAAAGTAAGTAAAAGAATCACACTTGATATCTATGAGATATGTTGATAAGAAAAACAATATGCTTTCTTGTGGCTAGATATTTCAATGCCTGAGCAATTATGTTCATGAGAGTAATGGAGAAAAAATATACCCAATTGAACACTTGTCCTTTAGTAGCTACATGATGAGCTAGGGGAGTCCATTCCAATTTGAAATATGCACAACTATCTGCACCATAAGACCTTCATAACATAACAATGAGCAAGTTGTATGGTTCTATGAGTAGATAAATAAGGTACTTCATATTAGCTTTCAGTATAAATATTTTTTATTCAGACACCCAAGTCTTGACAGACACATTTTACTTATACTTCTGCTCAAAATCTCATATAAATTCTTCTCTCAGTAACTACTGAGAGGTTCTTAGGGAATAAATTTTGGAAAAATTATATGGCTTGAAAGAAACATCGGGAGTCTGATTAGAATCTAAGAAAATCTGGAAGGAATGTCTACATAGTCAATCATCCATTTTACCAAATTGGTGAAGGGCATTAAGGTTGGTCATGCAGTAATGGCATGTAGGTGAGATATCATAAACAAATATGGGAATTAGGACGTCAGAAACATTGGAGAAATATTAATTCAGAGCATGATTTATTTTGGCTTTACTCCAAGGTACTCAAAAAGGGAAAATAATAGCTAAAACAAACTTCAAAATAAACTAAGGGATTGAAGTGTAAAAGGGTATCTAATATTTCCATAAAAAATATGGGATTGTTTTGGATACAACACCAACGTGATATATCTAATAGATACAAGACTTGGCATTATGTATGCAGTGGGTTTAATTTCCAGGTTCAAGGAAATTCCAAAATTTCCCATTGGAAAGTAGGAAAAATAATTTTAACGTATAATGTAGGTACAACCAATTTTGACATCATGTACTCAACCACAAATTCAAGTTCTCAAGTTGGGTACACTCACAATGATTTTGTAGGAGCATTAATGATAGGAAGAGAACTTTAGGTAATGTATTTAATCTTGGATTATATTTAATGTCATGGGAATCCACAAAGAAACCCATTATGACAATATCTTCAATAAAAGAATAGTACGTGGAAGAAAAATTAGCAACCTATCACGTTGTATGGTTGAGATATTACAAAATTTTCAGCATAAAGCAAATGAAGAAACACACATATTTTGTGACAAAAAATCAACCATAGTTTTATCCAAAAAACATGTATCCCATTGAAAAAGCAAACATTTTTATACCGGAGAAGATTTT
>LPNX010266881.1:1098-88535 GCA_001517045.1 Pseudotsuga menziesii
CAAGTTTGACATGAAGGGATGGCACCCTGTTACATTTAAAACTGCAGATGATGATGCCATACTGATTAAGAATATAAAGGTACTATGCAAAAATTTTAACTACACTTCCGGCACTAACTAGTTGCCCCTTTGAAATACTATTTTTTAAGTTTTCTTTTGTATTTCATTTAGAAATGTTTTGCAGGTTGGCATGTATCTTTCTATTAAGTTTCTATTTTCAGACCTAGTTTAAATGTTAATTTGGAAACTGTACAAATGGTAGATCAGAAACATCTCAAGCTGTGACACATGGCATGTCTCCTATAGCTAATTCATACTATATTTAGATATATTTTTGAGTGAAAATAATCATATAGAATATGTAGATACCTTTGACTGACTTAATCTATACAGAAGGTTTTCTTTCTATGGTCGATTGTGATGATTTATCTGTTTTAAGAAGCTACACAAAATTACCATATTATCTGTAGAAATGTCGGGCTGCAAATGAAAGGACAGGGGATGAGATTATCCTCAAGTAAACTGCTATCTAAATCTAGGAGAATACGAAGAGATAAGATTATGCACAAAGCAATTGAGACACCAAATGTGGTCAACTGTATTGGTGTCTTTTTATACCCAATTTACAATTAATTTAAAAAAAAAAAAATTAACACTTGCTCTAGTAAGAGTCTTCATCCTAACCAATTTGAATTAACTAAGGTTGTAAAGAATTTACTCGTGTCTTCTTGGATATTAGAGAGTGCTGTTTCAACTGTCTTTTGTGCATGTCTTCCATCAGTTTATATAGAAAGGTAATTGGGCCATGGGTTGTTGTGTAACATTCAATTTCTTATTAAATACTTAGCTGGAGGAGTCACAAGCATGATGATGCATATTTGCATTAGTTTTTGTGGAGGAATTACCCTTTCTCTTCTCATACTAGAAGTATTGTGAGGATTATAAAGAGTATTTAAGAGAGAATGTTGCCATTTAAGAATTTAAACCCAACAAGCTACCTCTGTCATGCTTTTGAACCCTAAACCATGTCATTAGTTTATGGTCTTTTCAACTTGAATGGCTATTTTGGGAGTGTTTTTTTTGAAGTTGTGGAAAACATTATGGCTGATAACTAGGAGGCAACCAATAATATGATCTATTCTATCATATCAAATGTCGGATATACTATAGGCTGTACCATAATGAACACCTTATTCATGTTTTCATTTCATCATTTTGAGCCATGAAGTCCCCTGTCTATCAGTTAATGGATATTAGAGAGTGTTGTTTCAACTATCTTTTGTGCATGTCTTCCATCAGTTTATAAAGAAACTTCATCCCAATAAAATAACACAGTATGACAGTCAAAACACTGAGAGGATGGTACCCACGATTTCTGGAAATGATGGCAGCAGGGTATCTTCCTATGTGGCCACATCTCAGTCCATGAAATTCTGTAACAGCTTGTATATAAAAAAAATGAGAAGACTACTGAGATTATGCCCTTCCTCAACAAGTAACCACTACAAGGCTCTCACAACTCACCAATAAATGGTGACTGTTTCCTCTGCAATTTCAGACACTCTCCATAGATGACAGTCTACCCAAGTCTACCCCAGTCTATCTTGCTTCCACAATTACAGTTGGCTCAAGTAAGCTGTTTACTTTTCCTCGAGAACTATAAATTGTAACGTGTAACCCTCTAACCATGAAATATTTTCTTTGGCTTTAAGAATTTATGAATTTATCTATAAAAATTAATTAAGATATCTTAATCTTGGCTCTAAGAATTTATGAATTTATCTATAAGATTCTTCAAGGATGGATATTTCAATGCTTGAGAAATTGCATTCCTGAGAATAATGGAGAAAATATTTTCTCAATTGAACACTTGTCCTATGGTAACTACATTATGGGATAGGAGAGTCCATTTCAATTTAAAATATTAACAATTTTCTACACCATAAAACCTACACAACATAGAAACGAGTAGCTTGTATGATTCTATGAGAAGATAGATAGGGTATTTCTTGTTAGGTCTCAGTATGAATATTTATGGGTCTTCCATCCAAGTCTTGATGAGAATATCTGCCTCGTACTTCTGCTCAAAATATCTTATGAAATAGTGTTTCAGTAGTTGTTGAGGTGTTTTTTAAGAATATATATTTTTTCCAAAAGTATCTGGATTGAAAGTAGCATAGGGAATCTTATTTGAATCTATGAAATTGTTGGTAGGGTTCAGGCTTCAAATTTGAAGGCTTCAGTGCCCGTCAAAGGCCTGTTTACTTGTCATAGAAGGCCTTGATGAAATTTGTCCTACAAAAAATATTCGATTTCATGGACTGCCCGTCGAAAATGAAATGAAGCAGAACTGTGTACATTGACAATGGAAGGGCAACCCCAAAATTTTGCCCTTCCTGGGTTTTCAATGGGCTGTGGGAGTTTGGAAGATTCGGATGGGTGACAGGTCACGGTGGACCTCAGTTGTAATTGACGAATTGGCAGTGACAGGGTGGAAGCCCTTTGGGCTCAGTGAGTAGGTGGTCATAGTAAAGTCTGGACATGAGGTGACTCAATTACGGACCAGGGTGTCATTGTCAATCGGCCTGCCCAGTCTGATCGCTGCCAACAAGTGCTCGGTGCATTTATGTGAACTTTGAATGGAACTGGGCCACTGGTCCTCTGGGAGTCGTGGTTTTGGTTTCACGGTGTGGCTGTTGTACCCACGGGCCACCTTTTCAATCTCAGGGTCATTCATTCCTCTCACCCACTATGCATTACCCACTCCACACTCTGCTCATTCCCGCATCTCAACGCTGATGAAGACCATGCTCTCCATTATGACCATTCCTAAACTGGAGTTAAAAGTAAAGTACTGATTTGAATCTGTCCAAAGGTATATAGAGAGAACAGATTTGAATGGGCAGGTCACAGATTGGAAATTCCGATCTCTACTGGCAAATTACAATGCCAATTTAATGTTGCATTCATCGTTCACTGGCTGCAGTTCCTTGGTGTTAATGTGGAATGGTGGATTTTGTATAGTTGGGTGGTCCAATTTTTTTTGCATGGCAAACTTGGTAATTTCGGCATGTTGAATGGTGGATTTTGTATAGTTGGGTGGTTCAATTTTTTTTGCATGGCAACCTTGGTAATTTCGGCATGTTGAATGGTGGATTTTGTATAGTTGGGTGGTTCAATTTTTTTTGCATGGCAACCTTGGTAATTTCGGTATGGCAACTTGAGGTAAACTTTGTTGTTGTAGTTTTCTTTTAAGAGTTTTTTATCTTGGATATTTTAGGGTTTGGTTTGATTTGGGCATTTGCAGGTATGGTTGTTACTGGGGCGAGGGTTCATTTTTCTTCAGGGATGTGTTTTAAGCTATCTTGCTTCCACAATTACAGTTGGCTCAAGTAAGCTGTTTACTTTTCCTCGAGAACTATAAATTGTAACATGTAACCCTCTAACCATGAAATATTTTCTTTGGCTTTAAGAATTTATGAATTTATCTATAAAATTTAATTAAGATATATTAATCTTGGATCTAAGAATTTATGAATTTATCTATAAAATTTAACTAAGATAAAATCTTGATTACTAGATAAGTTTGATTTTTTTTTTAAATTACAACTTTAATAACATTTAATAAAAATCCGTTAAAAACAATAATGACCCATGGATTTACTATTACATTTTCAAATGAAAAGAATGATTTATTTTTTCATATCAGCATTGAAGGGCTCACTATCTACTAACCCTTCAAAGCGAAATGGGACCCTTCACTTCAAATTTGATCCTTGGTAGGGTTGTATACACAATCCATCATCCATTTTACTGAATTGATGAAGGGCATAATGGTTGGTCGTGCAACAATGGCATGTAGGTGAGACTTGTTGATATTCTGGCAAGTTGGGGGCTTCTTCCTTGAACTATGAGAATTCATCATTATAAAAGATATTGTAGATTCTAACCCAGTACAAGAACACAATATCATAACCTTTTGCAGTCCCTCTTTGAAAGCAGAACCTTTTACTACTCGGTGATTCAAATTTTCCGTGTCATAATGGTAAAGTGGGTTTTTAAATTTTTTTGTAAGTATGATATTTATTATAAATAAATCCACTTACCATAAATTACAAATAAATTGGTAATATATTGGTGGTTATGCATTACTACTACTGCATTCGCAAGTTGCACAGGTGATATAGGTTATGGATATTTAATATATATATATTTTTTTTAAAAATTCACTGCCGTCGCTTAAGCGACAACTCTATCTGTCGACAATGCGACGCTTCTTGTTAATACGCGTCGCTTAAGCGACGGTTCCTCGTTGGATATTCAAGGTTTTTAAAAAAAAAATCAGATCTGGCTGTCGCAAATGCGACGCTTCTTGTTAATACGCGTCGCTTAAGCGACAGCTCTTAATGTCGTTTTTGCGACGCTTCTTGTTAATACGCGTCGCTTAAGCGACGGTTCCTGGCTGGATATTCAAGATTTAAAAAAAAAAAAATCAGATCTAGCTGTTGAAAATGCGACGATTCTTCTTCATCTCTATCGCTGAAGCGACAGCTCTTAATGTCGTTTTTGCGACGCCTTGTCTTGATATCCGTCGCTTAAGCGACATCTATATCTGTCATTTATGCGATGCTTACTCTTTAAAGCCATGGTTTAAGCGACGGTTATACCTGCCGCTTATCCGACGGTGGACATTTAACCGACGGTTAGTTAAGTGTCGGTTAACCGACAGGAATTTAAGTGTCGGATAACCGACGCCAAGTTTCCGACACTTAAGAAAAAATCAAAGTGTCGTACATGCGACAGGAAAGTGTCGAAAATCCGACATGACGGCCGTCAGATTTTTGGTCGAAATGTAGTAGTGGAGGGAGATATTGATAGAGGGAGGTAAATAGAAGGTGGAGAGAGAGGTGGAGACAAGGGGATTTTGTGAGAGAAGGGGGGAAACACACACACACAAAGATTATGTGGGAGAGAGGGGGATGGGTGAGCGACAGAGGGAGATGGGTAGGGGTGAGAAATAGAGAGAGAGTGACAGAGGGAAGGATAGTGAGGGAGGTATAGATAAGGTGGAGAGAGATTATGATATATGGGAAGTGAGGGAGGGACACACACACATAGTGTGTGTGTGTGCGAGAGAGAGAGAGAGAGATCATGTGCAAGAGAGGGAGGGATGGGTGAGCGATAGACTATGAGAGAGGGGGGGTGAGGGAGTGACACACACACATAGATATATAAAGAGAGAAGGGGGGGATACACACACACATACATACAAAGAGAGAGAGAGAGAGGGGGGGGGAGGAGTGAGTGATAGAGAGAGAGAGTGGTGGAGGGAGGTATAGTGAAGGTGGAGAGAGGTTATGAGAGAGGGGGAATGAGGGAGGGACACACATATATGTATATATATATATATATAGAGAAAGAGATAGATTGTGTGGGAGATAAAGGAGGGGAGGTGTGAGAAACAACAAGAGAGGGGGTGGGAGGAGAAATAGAGAGAGAGTGATGTAGGGAGGGATAGTGAGGGAGGTATAAATAAGGTGGAGAGAGATTTTGAGAGATGAGGAGTGAGGGAGGGACATAGACACACACATAGAGAGGTAGAGAGAGAGAGAGGGAGGTTGTGAGAGAGAGAAGAGGGAAAGACACACACACACACATACACATAAAGATAGTGAGAGATGGAAATACAAAGGTAGGGAGGGCCAGCGAGTAAGACATAGAAGGAGAGTGGGTAAGGCACATGTGTATCCATAGATGCCAAAAATATTATTTAGGAATTGAGTCTTGGATTTCCTCCCTTGACCATGTTGAGGTATTAATACCCATATATAATGCTCAAAACCTCTTAAAGACATACATGCATATTTTCTAATTGACCATGCATACCTTGAGTAGGTCATCTGTGGTGCTTAAGGTCATAGTCCCTCAATCATGTCTCAGAGGTCCCATACCTACTACTCAAAACCACCTAATTCTACTAACATCCATATTCATAGTCCAGATATATCTATGAGATGCCATGTGTGATTTTTTAAGGCATCCTTCCTATCCCTAGATGCCTAGAATATTTAGTTAGGGCCTAAGGCCATAGTTTCCTCCCCTGACCATGTCTATGGCCTTGACATGCATACCTAGTGCTCAACAAATTATGATGCCATGCATATCTTGATTAAGATTAAAATGATTCACTTTCAATGTCATGTGTGGTGGTTGGAAGCATTAATTTAGGCCCTAAATGATTAACAACTTCCTTTAAGGTCTAAGGACCAAGTGTTTCTCCCTACCCATGTGAAGGGGCCTAATATATGTACTTAGTGCTAAAAGTGTTATAATGGAACTAGTATCCCCATTTCAAGGTAAATGAAACCATGGAAGGATCTATTGAGGTTGTTGAACACATCATTCTTGGATCTAGATGGATAGAATTATCTTCTAGGGGCCAAGGCCTAGGTTTCCTCCCTTATTATGTCTAAGGTCCCGAGACACATATATATTACTTAGAAACCCCTAATGGTTCCCATATCCTCATTCAAAACAAAACTATGAACATGAGAGGTTGTCTATGGTGATTCAAGGTGTCGTTCATGGACCTTAAGCCCTAAAAGTTGGATTACAACCTAAAATTAAAGCTTTATGTACCAACCATGATTAATACCTTATCCTCCATATCTAATGTTAAAAATATACTAATCATGGCCATATCCCAACTTAAAGGTTGAGGATACCCTTAAGAGATCATGTGCGTGGGTATTATTGACTTGACTTACAATCAAGGTTATACCTCATGACTCTATGATGACCAAATATAATAGTAACATTTCGACAGAGGAATAAGACATCTCCCTTGGGGTATATCAATAAATTACATTTAGAATATTCTTTCAAGTTAAAATATTTCAACACTCCCCATTAACTAAAAGGGTATTCTACTGACAACGACATCATCAACTATAGGAGTAACGAGAGAGAGATACCACCTTGAGAAGGGGAGAGACGGTGAGAGAGAGAGGGATGGAGGGGAGAGATAGGGAGAGAGGGATACAAGGTAAGAGAGAGAGGGAAGGGGGAGGGATAAAGGCACATAGGGTTATTAAATAAGGGAGAAGAAGGGAGAGAGTGCTATAGGGAGGGATAATGGTGAAGATAAAGAGAAGGTGGAGAGTGGGGTGGTATGGACATGGATGGAGTAAGGGAGAGAGAGAAACATATAGGGAGGGATGTAGAGAGAATGAGGAGGTATATTTAGAAATAGATAGGGAGAGAAGGTGGAGAGTGGGGTGGTATGGACATGGATGGAGTAAGGAGAGAGAGAAACATATAGGGAGGGATGTAGAGAGAATGAGGGAGGTATATTTAGAAAGAGATAGGGGGTATTTAGGGATTATTGGGGGTATAGAGAGAAACATTTATATGCATGAAAAGAAGGGAACACTAATTTTTTTTTATTTGTTTCTATCCATAGAAAACATTTGTTTTATTATGATTTTATTCGTTGCCTTAGCTGTGCACCTAACCTATTAATTGTGCTTAAAACTATCACATGCGTGTTTTACTTCTACAAATCGCATACATGTTTTTACTCTATATAATGCATGTGTGTTTTAGGATTGTATAAACAGTGGATTGTTTTTGTTTGAGAGAAAATTTACTTTATCTTTACCAAAAACCAATTATCGCGCATTTTTTTTCAACAGAGCATGAATTCGCCTTTGGAAATATTCACAATACACATTCTCCATCATTCTTTTTTATATGCAAGTGCAGCATTGAGGACATCTTTCATGGTTGAGGAGCACACGAGATAAGATATCAAGCTTCAATACCATTTCATGGTGATGGTGGATATACACAATTGTACAAGAGAATTAGCTTGGGGAACAATTTATGATTTAACTTTCATTTGCTTATTATTCAAGAGAACTAAAGGTAAATTTTCTCATTCATCATTGTTTTGATGGGAAATATGAACAATTGAGAAGGAATATTTAAGCACCTTGAAGGATCTATAGTTATAAAGCAAGTTAAAGGTTTGAAATCTTGTAATTGAGGAACAAAAAAAAAAAAAACTATATCGAATTGATCATTGTGGTGATGGGGAATGTACGTAAATGAGGAAGAAAATCAGCAAGGAAGAAGAGACCTAAAGAAGTCATTGAAGACGAGAAAGAAAATAAAAGAATAGACATGATGAATCAGAGGCTTTTTTTGGAAACTAATCCAAATCCAATTATAGAGGATACCACAATTCATCATATGAATCAGAGGATTTCTTTGGAAACTAATACAAATCCAATTATAGAGGATACCACGGTTCATCCTATTAATCCACCACAAGAAAAAAGGAAGCATTCACTAGAGGGACCTTCAATTTCCACGATAGTTGTTGAACAAGCACCCCATGGAAGTATTCAAGAAGAAAAACGTAGGTGCTCATTAGGGGATGTTTTAATTCCCACTTCAAGTCAAAGTGATAAGTTAGCATCTCAAGATGAAGCTCATGAAGAGGTGTTGGACATGGAGCCTATTGTTGAAGAAGAAATTTTTTTCCGGACCATCGATGAGGATGTTGGACTTCCACCATCCAACTACCAGGAATAGAATGAAGGACAACAAGCTGCTACTGAAATGCTAAAGTGTATTGTTGATGCGCTAGATGATAGTATTCAAACCCCGTTACCTCCATTATAAAGCACACATTGAAGAACTCCAAATCATATACAAGTTGATGAAAGACTCCTCAATTCCATTGAAGGTACGCTATCTAAACATAGTATTGCTTATCAAACTCAACAGATACTAAATAAATATTTTGTTTCTAAATGTGATGGAGATAAATGTAGATTACTTTTATCATTGTTAAAATATAGGGGCATGAATATTGTTAGGAAATTGTTATGGATAAATATGATAAAGAATTATGGACCAAGTTCTCATATAGTTAAAAGCTTAGTAGATTCCTTTGGTAAAATTGGTAAGAACAGACATTTAAAGGACCACAATGCGGCTCATCGTGTGTTGTCACACACCATTGTAAATAAGAACACCAGTGTTCTTCATTTTCTCAAGCATACATCCAAACTAGCTAATTTGAATGTAAAAACCCTCCGTAGGTATTATATTAGAAGAGAACATATTGACACAACCGATCAGTTATATTTTTGGTCCTTTATTGGTTGGTTTCCATGTCATGACATGAAGCTAGTTAATGTAGTAAAAGGACTAGTGCAGAGTTTTTGGCATGACCACACAAGGCCTTCTTCAAACCGGAAGGATGTACTAAAATTGAGAAAGGGTTCAAAGGATCGTGAACCACATATTAAGCATCTTCTTGATATAACACAGACATAACTATACAATAAATTTAGGAATGAACATAGACAATTGAATTTGGGGAAAAGATCTTTAGAGAAATGTAATCCCTGGTATGTTAGAATAAATACTCTTCGTAACACTTGTTGTTGTAGATACCATCTAGAATATGAATATTACTATGAAACATTTTTGTACATTTGCAATGTGTTGCATACTAACCATGTGCATTATTGCTCCCTAACAATACCACCGACTTCATCAAGAGAATTCATTCATAGCATCATGTGCAATAGGCCCGAGGGGAAAACATACTATGCAAAATCTTGTTTAGATGGAAATTGCTCCAACTGTGATGGAATGGAATTATTGAGCTAATGTATGCATGAGAGTGGAGACAATGAATTTGGGAATATGGTTACAGACATGAAAAGTTTCAAATATATCAGCTATGGAATAGTCCTAGGGAAAGAAAGAAAAAAAATACAATTGGTGACAGTTACATTTCATTCCTTACTTATAAAAAAAAAGGTATTGAGATCATTTTGTCTCAACAGGTACAAGTTAGTGACTTCATCAAGGAATTTATTGAAGAGACACATCAATATGTTCAACATCTCCACTTGGCATGATGGCAAGATGAGAAGTTTAGAATATGCAGAGATACATTTCCATGTGGTACTATACTTTCAGTTGTTGATTTTGCCGAGAACTACACTCTGCAACCTCAAAATGACATCCTAAGTCAATATTATCACTCTGAATAGGTTTCCTTGATGGTGCATATCACACATAGGCATGGCCCAAATAGCAGTGAAGAGCAAAGAGAAATTCTGAAGGAATGTCCCTTCTACATAAGTGATGATAAGTGCCATGAATTCCACTATGTACGTCATTGCTTCATTATGTTCTATGATCACTTGAAGGGAAGCAACATACAGATGGATCGACACTAGATTTGGTCTGATGGATGTGCTGGTCAGTTAAAACATGCACACATATTTCAATGGTTGTGTTCATTGCATAAAAACTAAAAAGTTCCACATATGTGGAACTATTTTGAGACTAGGCATGGTAAAGGAGAGCATGATGGAGTCGGAGCATGTGTAAAAACAGCCCTACAAAGAGAGGAATTGAAATTATCTACAATATCTACTATTCGAAATGCTCAATCTATAGTCAGGTGGTGCACCTCAGTAATGGGAGAGGAATCATCTATGCGAGTAGAATCCATAACAAAGAGATATGTGGAGATATTTTTTCGGGAGGTGGTAGACATAGATTGTTCACATGCATGGGAGTGCAAGACTGTTCCTAGGACTTATGGATTTCATTCGGTTCGAAGCTCTTATAACCCAGTATTTGAAATTTGGACCAGAAAATTGGCTTTCTTTTGCTCGCCTTGTTGTGATAGTGATTGGGATGGGTGTGAATCATTGGATTGGGTTGATGGATGGGATTGGATATCACTTCCACTTGATCAGCGTACAATTTTTGAGTCAACTTCGTTGGAAGAAGACCAATCATCTATTTCTATAGATTTTGATAATGTCTCAGACCTTGTACAACCTGGTATGATGCATTTCCTTAACATTTTTTTGTTTATTTACATAGTCTTCAAACTCACATTAATGTCCTTGTATCACATGAAAAATATTTGATCATATACCTACAATCATATTATGCAGGACACATATACACAGTAGTTTCCTCAAAAGATAGTGAATGGGGTGGTGATTACTGGTTCGTACATTGTATAGAGGGAAAGCAAACCCTCATTATGTCCACAACTAATGATGAAAACAACCACTTCCCAATTAGTTCTATGGTTTTTAAAGGTGAATACCTTAAACATGACAACAATGCAACAAAGAAGGGTGGATATGTTTATAGGGATTACAAACCAGGTGCAAGTGTGTATCACTTTACCAAATTAATCATTGGTACAAACCTACAGGTACGAACAATTCCTAGCCGAAATTCATCGTAGGTATGCTACTTCTTACCAGATACAAAGCACAAGAGACTAATGGAGACCATCATTATAAGAGATGATCTGGAGGGCTTGGTTGTATGATAATAGGTGGGATCTAGCATGATGAGGTATGTTACATAATTTTAATTTTCCCATGTATGTTGCTTATGAATATGTCAATTTTGTGTTCTTGATATGTGAAATTTTCCATAATGTTGTTTAGAAATATGCCAAAAGTTCTCATGCATGTCAAGTTAATGAACATGCCAAATTTTGAATATGATCAATAAACCCTATATATAAATCATATGAACATGTCAAGATCTCATTCACATGATATACATAACATTAGAATACATAAATGTACCTTTTTAGGTCATACCTACCAAAGTTCTTTGTAGGCTCTCTTACAGGACTAAAACCATAATTTTTCAAGTAGGTAATATTGTCAATGTTTTCACCTGATATATAAAACTAGGATGATGGAAACAAGATGCCGCAACGATTACTTTCTATTTTAAGGCTTGTATAATTTCCTTCTTGATAGCTCACCTCTTATACCATGTTAATTTTTTTATTATAACCATTAGTTCAATGCATAAAGGTAACCATAAAAAATTTACATAAATAATTTAACATGTAGGATCTAGTTAAGAATAACAATGCACAAGAGACACTTATTTTATCCTGGGAAACTGTCATGGGGAAGAAAACCTAGCAACCTTTCTTAGAAGAATTATGTTTAGAAAACAAGTACAATGAAACCCTAAACAAACCCTAACACACAAGCTCATGAGGAAACCCTAACACACTAGCTCATGAGGAAATCCTAAAATAAGAGTTTCCTTCTCCTAACCGTGCAACTTGAAGAGGAAAAATACAAGACATGAAGTGTCTTACAAATGAAGAACATGACTCTTATTTATACTTGGCTCTAACTTTACAAGTGGGGCTTCACTAACATGTGGGACCACATAACTTAATTTTACATTTACATTCGACGGGAAGCATTTCACGCCAACAAGGGCCAAACTTGGAAAGCCACGGATGGTAGGGTTGCGGTTGGAGTTTCCATATTTCCCCTACCTAAACATGCTAGTAGGAGTTGACAGAATTCAAAATTGCGGCTTCATGAAATATTTTGCACACCGGGCACAAGTCCACTAAGTGTCCCTAAACAATATCTGGAGGTGACCTGCAACTCGCCATCGATCGATGCTTGGGCCTCTTATTGATGAAATGTCGATTCTGTTGGATTCGTGACATGGGATTTTAGCTAGGGGGGGTCTTCTCCCACCTATCCATTTCTTGGTGACCTTTGTATATGGTGGTTTCTGAAACTAGGGTTTCGCTCAGTAGGGGACAATACATTTCACGCCAATGAGGGCCAAACTTGGAAATCCATGGATGGTGGGGTTGCGGTTGGTGTTTCCATATTGCCCATTCCCAAACATGCTAGCAGGAGTTGACAAAATTCAAAATTGTGTCTTCGTGACGTTTTTTGCACACCAGGCACAAGTCTACCAAGTGTCCCTGAACGATATCTGGAGGTGACCTGCAACTCGCCATAGATCGAATCTCAGGCCTCTAATCGACACATCGTCAATTCCATTGGATTTGTGACATGGGATTTTAGCTATAGGGGGCCCTATCTTACTTGTCCATTTCCTGGTGACCTCCGTATACGATGGTTTATAAAACTAGGGTTTTGCTTAGCAGGGGACAATGCATTTCATGCCAACAAAGGCCAAACTTGGAAAAACATGGACCGTGGGGATGTGATTGGAATTTCCATATTTCCCATGCCCAAACACAATAGTAGGAGTTGATGAAATTCAAAATTATGGCTCTGTGACGTTTTTTGCCCACCATGCACAAGTCCACCAAGTGTCCCTAAATGGTATCTGGAGGTGACTTACAACTCACCATAGGTTGATGCTTGGGCCTCTGATGAATGCACCGTCAATTCCGTTGGATTCATGATGTGGGATTTTATCTAGGGGGGAGGCCTCTCCCACTTTTCCATTGCCCGGTGACCTCCGTATACAGTGGTTTCTAAAACTAGGGTTTCACTTACTAGGGGGACAATGCATTTCACACAAATGAGGGCCAAAATTAGAAAACCATGGATGGTGGGGATGTGGTTAGCATTTCCATATTTCCCATACCCAAACACACTAGCAAGAGTTGACATAATTCAAAATTGCAGCTCTGTGATGTTTTTTGCGCACCGGGCACAAGTCCACCAAGTGTCCCTGAACGGTATCTGGAGGTGACATGCAACTCACCATAAAGCGGTGCTCGGGCGTTTGATTGATGCACCATCAATTCCTTTGGATTCAGGATGTGGGATTTTAGCTATGGGTCCCCTCTCTTTCTTTTCCATTACCTGGTGACCTCCATATATGCTAGTTTCTGAAACTAGGGTTTCACTTAGTAGGGTACAATGCATTTCATGCCAACGAGGGCCAAACTTGGAAAACCACAGGAAGTGAGGATGTAGTTAGCATTTCCATATTTACCATGCCCAAACATGCTAGCAAGAGTTGATGGAATTCAAAATTGCAGCTCTGTGACATTTTTTGTGCACTGGGCACAATTCCACCAAGTGTCCTTGAATGGTATCTAGAGGTGACCTGCAACTCACCATAGATCGATGATCGGGCCTCCGATAGAGGCACCATCAAATCCGTTAGATTCATGACGTGTGATTTTATCTAGGGGGGGAGGCTCTCCCACCTGTCCATT
Organism: Pseudotsuga menziesii; assembly: GCA_001517045.1. Lineage (NCBI taxonomy): Eukaryota > Viridiplantae > Streptophyta > Pinopsida > Pinales > Pinaceae > Pseudotsuga > Pseudotsuga menziesii. The sequence continues at coordinate 15,131 of LPNX010266881.1, forward strand.
TCCCAATGACCTTCATATATGGTGGTTTCTGAAACTAGGGTTTCGCTCAGTAGGGGCCAATGCATTCAACACCAACGAGGGCCAAACTTGGAAAACCATGGATGGTGGGGATGTGGTTGGTGTTGCCATATTTCCCATGCCAAAACACACTAACAGGAGTTGACAGAATTCAAAATTGTATCTCCATGATTTTTTTTGCGCACTGAGCACAATTCCACCAAGTGTCCCTGAACGGTATTTGGAGGTGACCTGCAACTCGCCATAGATTGATTCTTGGGCCTCCAATTGATGCATCGTCAATTCTGTTGGATTCGTAATGTGTGATTTTATCTATTGGGGGGCCTCTCCCACCTGTCCATTTCTTGGTGACCTCCGTATATAGTGGTTTCTAAAACTAGGGTTTCACTTAGTAGGGGACAATGCATTTCATGCCAACGAGGGCCAAACTTGGAAATCCACAAATGGTGGGTTTGCAGTTGGAGTTTCCATATTTACCATGCCAAAACACACTAGTAGGAGTTGATAGAATTCAAAATTGTGACTTTGTGACATTTTTCGCGCACTGGGTACAGGTCCACCAAGTGTCCCTGAACAGTATCTGGAGGTGACCTAAATCTCACCATAGATCTATACTTGGGCCTCTAATTGATGAATCATATATTTCGTTGGATTCTTGGCATGGAATTTTGGCTAGGGGGCTCCCTCTCATGCTTGTCCATGTCCCGGTGACCTCCATATATGGTGGTTTCTAAAACTAGGGTTTCGGTTAGTATGAGACAATGCATTTCATGCCAACGAGGTCCAAAATTGGAAAGCCTGATATGGTGGGGTTGTGGTTAGGGTTACCATATTTCCCTTTCCCAAACATGCTAGTAGGAGTTGACAAAATTCAAAATTGTGGCTCTGTGGCATTTTTTGCACACCGGGGACAAGTCCTCCAAGTGTCCCTGAATGGTATCTAGAGGTGACCTTCAACTCGCCATATATCAATGCTCAGGCCTTCGATCGATGCACTGTTGATTCCATTGGATTCATGATGTGCTATTTTAGCTAGGGTGGCCCCTCTATCACCTGTCCATTTCTTGGTGACCTCCGTATACAGTGGTTTTTGAAACTAGGGTTTCACTCAATAGGGGATAATGCATTTCATGCCAACGAGGGAAAAAATTAGAAAACAACGGATGGTGGGGATGAAGTTGGCATTTACATATTTCCCATGCCCATACATGCTAGTAGGAGTTGACGAAATTCAAAATCATGGCTTCATGACGTTTTTTGTGCACTGGGAACAATTCCACCAAGTGTCCCTGAATGGTATCTGGAGGTGACCTGAACCTCGCCATAGATCGATGCTCAAGCCTCCGATTGATGAAAATTCGATTTCGTTGGATTCATGATGTGTGATTTTATCTAGGGGGGGCCTCTCCCACCTGTCCATTTCCATGTGGCCTCCATATACATTGGATTCTGAAACTAGGGTTTCGCTCAATAGGGGATAATGCATTTCATGCCAATGAGGGAGAAACTTGGAAAACCATGGACGGTGGGGATGCGATTGGAGTTTTCATATTTCCCATGCCCAAACATGCTAGAAGGAGATGACGAAATTCAAAATTGTGGCTCCGTGACATTTTTTGCGCACTGGGCACAAGTCCACTAAGTGTCCCTGAATGGTATCTAGAGGTGACCTGCAACTCGCCATATATCAATGCTCGGGCCTCCGATGGATGCACCGTTGATTCCTTTGGATTCATGACATGTGATTTTAGCTAGGGGGGGCCTCTCCCACCTATCCATTTCTCGGTGAGCTCTATACATGGTGGTTTCTGAAACTAGGGTTTCGCTCCGTAGGGGAAAATGCATTTGACGCCAATGAGGTCCAAACATGGAAAACCATAGACAGTGGGGATGTGGTTGGAGTTTCCATATTTCCCATGCTCAAACCTTCTAGTAGCAGTTGACAGAATTCAAAATTGCGGCTTCATGATGTTTTTTGCGCACCAGGAATAATTCCACCAAGTGTCCCTGAATAGTATCTAGAGGTGACCTACAACTCACCATAGATCGATGCTCGGTCCTCTGATCGATGCACTATTGGTTCTGTTTGGTTCATGATGTGTGAATGTAGCTAGGGGGGTCCCTCTCCCTCCCGTCCATTTCTCGGTGACCTCCGTATACGATGGTTTCTGAAACTAGGGTTTCACTCAGTAGGGGACAATGTATTTCATTCCAACGAGGGCCAAACTTGGAAAACCATGGACGGTGGGGATGTGGTTGGTGTTGCCATATTTCCCATTCCAAAACATGCTAGCAGGAGTTGACTAAATTCAAAATTGTTGCTCTGTGACATTTTTGCGCACTGGGCACAAGTCAACCAAGTGTCTATGAACAGTATCTGGAGGTGACCTACAATTCACCATAGGTCGATGCTAGGGCCTCTGATCGACGCACCATAGATTCCATTGGATTCATGACATGGGATTTTAGCTAAGGGGGGGGCCTCTCCCGCCTTTCCATTTCCCGATGACCTCTGTATACGGTGGTTTCTAAAACTAGGGTTTTGCTCAGTAGGGGACAATGCATTTGACGCCAATGAGGCCAAACTTGGAAAACCATAGAATGTGGGGATGCGGTTGGCGTTGCCATATTTCCCATGCCCAAACATGCTAACATGAGTTGATGGAATTCAAAATTGCGGCTTCATGACGTTTTTTGTGCACTGGGTACAATTCCATCAAGTGTCCCTAAACAATATCTGGAGGTGACCTATAACTCGCCATAGATTGATGCTCTGGCCTTCGTTGGATTCGTGACATGTGATTTTACCTAGGGGGGTGCCTCTCCCACCTATCCATTTCTCGGTGACCTCCATATACAGTGGTTTCTGAAACTAGGGTTTTGCGTAATAGTGGGCAATACATTTCATGCCAATGAGGGCCAAACTTGGATAATTCATTTCATGCCAACGAGGGAAAAAATTGTAAAACCATAACCCTAACTAGGGTTTACTATTTAACATGCATGTCCCACAACCATAACCCTATGAGGAAAACCCTAATCCTAACCCTAATCTTAGCTTACTGTCATAACTTAGTTTAGAATCAGTCTAATGTCCAACTCAACTTTTTCAAATCCGATGGACTTATGCTTCAAATCATGTTGATTCACGAAGTTGGTTCTCAATATTTGGATTATATCTTAGTTCCTTTAATGCTGAATGATTAGTTATTAGGTGCATGAGGTTTGTTGAATAGTGTTGTTGGTCGTTGATGAAATGTGAAGCATGTAGTGCACTTAGTTTTATTAAATTACACTTGAACATCAACTTAACTTGTAATTTAATCATCCAAACTCACAATTTTTAATTCGATATTTCCAATTGTGTGCATGTAGTGAGTTCATTGAAACCTTTAAATTTAATAATTTGTTCTTTTGACATAGTGCATTCATAAGTAATAGATAATCCACACAAATCAACACAATAGATTGACACAAGAACACGTGGAAACCAAAGAACAAATACAAAGTGAAATGTATCATTCATTTATAAGTGAAATGTTAATGTACATGTCTCCAAAAGTACATGTATCCAAAAGTATCCAAAAGTACATGTATCCAAAAATATCCAAAACTATTGAGGCCACATGTACATGTATCCAAAACTATCCAAGCCACATGTACATGTAAGTGAAATGCCAATGTACATGTCTCCAAAAGTACATGTATCCAAAACTATCCAAGCCACATATACATGTATCAAAATGTACATATATCCCATAAGACACTCAAAACTCAAGCTTCCTCTTGTTCTTTCTCGACGTTGATCCTCTAGGAACAACTCTAGGACCAGTGTGTGTCTCTGGATCCTACAAATTAAATATCAAATGTTAAATTCAACTAACTATGTACTAATACATTAGCTCAATAAAAGACCATACCTAAATTAACTCAACAATTATCAACATGTTCATGGACAATGCATGAAACACTTGGTCATTGATGGACATCTCACCTCAACGAGAAACTATGACAAATGGTATTGTGTTCCTTGTGTAGCAGATGGAGTTGTTGGTTGAACATCAAGGATGGTCGCATCCATGGTCAAACCATAGGGGGTAGGAACTGTTGCTGTTGGTGGTGGCTACAATCACCAAATGTTGAAATAGTCAGACATGTGCATGAATAAACAATAGACAAAAATAACAGACTATGTCTAGATCATGTTCAAATAGTTGTACCTCTGTGTGGCTTGTTGTTATTACATATGCCACATTGACTGCTGCATCAATAACTCCAGTTGTTGGTGACTACAATCACCAAATGTTGAAATAGTTAGACATGGATGAATTAACATTAGACAATAATAATAAATTATGTAACGATCATGTTTAAATAGTTGGACCTCTGTGTGACTTGTTCCATTGCAGATGCAGCATTGACTGCTGCATCAACCCTCCCTGCGAGGTTTTCAATAGTAAACTCTGGCTCTTGATGTAGTAAACATGAAAATCAAACATTAACAAAAGCATTTTATGCACTAGATTTCAAGTTAACCAACAAATATCATTGAATGATACACATTACCATGGTATCAGTAGCTCCATGGTCGTGGATAGCTGGAGTCTTGCTAAGAGTAGGCCACCTCATATACACATGACCCTTGTTCACGTATGGCTTAGGAGGAGATACAAATCCAGGAAATGGTCCAGATGTTTCGGTTGGTGCCTATAGTCAGAAAGTGTTCATGTTGTTAGAAATGCATGATTCAATGAATAGACATGTATTTAGAAAATGACATTTTTAATTGTTTACCTGGAGCCCAAATGTTTCCTCGGTCAATATGACCATGGATGCTATCTCCATCACTGTGTTCCCCCATGAAGGATCTGGCATCTGCAAGTTTAATAATTGTAAATATTAGAAGATAGATAGCATTAGTGAACTAACATGTACAATATGTGGAAATTAACAAATTAACAAGTACTAACAAACTGAAATTTTAAAATGTTTACCTTGGTGTGAGATATGGCAATGGGTGCTATATGAATCTCTCCACGAATGAAGGGATCAATAGATGGAATGTCATGCCCCCCTGTAGAGTGTGGAACATTAGACTCTGGGGCGTTGATGTCGGCATAAAGCATCAGCTGCAAGTTCACAAAATTAATATATTAGCTCAAACTATACATATGTGTACAAAGACGAAAATAAATAAATAATTTATTACAATTAACCATCTACACACATCACTCAAAAACTCACTGAAGACAACATTTGAGGAAAGACCATAGCAGGGACAACCACACGATTTGCACTCGTGACGCTCAACAGTAGGCTAGGGATGTGCTGATGGTGTTGCACTAGTAGATGGTCCTGCACTAGTGGGTGGTACTGCACTAGAAGATGGTCCTGCATCGTGATGACCTAGTGTATGTATGACACCAGGGACCGATGTCCCTTCCTCCCCCATATGCTAAACCATAATGCTATGAAAAACAACCACCCGTGCCAAAATCAAATACGCATCATGTGTCTATGGAATAACATGATGTACAGGTGGGACATATGGCCCAAGAAATTGCCTGCTAGGTGCAGGGATAGGGCGGTCAAGGTCTCGAATCCTAGCATTGGGTCGGTTTTGGGGCATCCCCCCACCAATCCCTTGAAACTGCAAAATATCAAAATATTTTACGTGTTTACTCAACACGAACTCTGCATACATATTTCTAAGGAAATAAAGGGGTATTTCCCTATTGTTATGTGGTGGCATATCAAAAACCATATACCATATGTCCATCCAGTTATTAACAAATGGCTGAAATGTGCACCACTCAATAGAGATATGAGGCCTATTTGCATTTGGGATTTCCCTCGTTCGAGGGTCTATAAACAATGAAAATACATGCTCTTTAGTTATTTTCAACATTTTGATTGCATTGTAGTCTAGCCCATCAGCGTACTCTTGTCTTTTTCTTTCTCTATATAATGTAATATCATATAGTATGTTGCTCAACAATGAAATAGTCTCAACAATTGCATCCAAAGTGGATGCAAGTGACTAACGAATCCTGCCACCACCACTAAAATTCATACTAAGACCTCTCAAGTGGGAAAGCTCAATCAATATCTCAACATTTGTGTCCATATCCACAAGTGCAATAAAAACATCAATAAGAAAATCATTAGAAACATATACATGGTATATAATGACGTCTCTTCAAAATTGAAAATGTAAATTAAATCAAACTCAAGTAAGCAATTTAATGGCATTCACTTACATACATTTAAAACTTAAAATTTAACATTTAACAATTAAATAGTAAGTTTCCTTCAACTTCTTTCTAGAAGTTAAGGCACTTCTTAATCCTCATTGGTGACTTTTCCATGCACACTTTGGTTTAAACTTCTTTGAATTTAGGAGTGCTATGTTGACATGTTTTGGCCTTTATGTCCCTCAAATATGTAAAAGAAAGAGGCAAGGGACTATTAGGATTTGTGAGGCAAGAAAGGGGGTGATACAGGACTGCCACCAATCCTCTACATATAATTGACTCAATCATGGTTGGGAACACTCTCACGACACACTCTAGGTAGTTCATGGGTGTTCACCATTTCCATTGTTGTATAAACATGGAAACCAACCAAAAGTGACATGGAAAAATGGAGAATTTGTGGACTGGAATACAATTGGTTGTAGATGAGCTTAGAGACTCGACATGTAAAAATATATTACCCATTGTTTTACTATTTCAAAAAATGGTTGATAAACCTAGTGATGCAGGGGCATAGACTGTTTGAGTAAATTCATCTATGACTTTGCTAGGTCAAGGGATCTTAGGGAGACCTAGGGTCTCACATGTTTCTAATTTGCTTTATTTTGTTGAGAGGTTCAATAAAGAGGATAAGGACACTAGACCCTTTTCCCAATGTAATTGATAGGGTTAGTTGAGCATTTCCAAAATTGTAGCATCTAGTTAGTGATTTGTCTTGAGTGAGTCTCACATGTTATAAGATCAAAGAAGCAGAATTCAAGTTGAATTTAGTTTAGGTGATGACCTTTAATTAATTAGTTTTTTGGTAGATCAATAGATCTAGGGTCAGTACCGCGTGATGATTATGAACTCTTCGATAGTGCGATGAATATTGGGGTTGTATGGTGGTGTGAGGACGTGTTGACTTGTAATTCAATATCACAGTGAGAAGGTTTGTATATTTCAATTTTTTTTATCATTATGATAAGGCCAGGGGCACGAAGGGTAAGTCATATGTGCAAAACAAGAGAAAAGTCTCAAGGAAGGTATAATTAAAACACAAATGAGGTGGGTGCTATAACCAGGAAGTGCAAATATTTTAGTGGAAAAATGGTGGTGGATGCTAAAACTGGAGGAAGGAATAAAACTAGTCATAGTTACTAGTTTTAACTCTATGTTTATATCTATATTGTTGATTTATATATAATACATTGTTTTATGTTTAAAAGTGTAGGCTGAGAGGCACTTTGTTAATGTGTTTTGGAATTTAGTTAAGGGTGATTAACTAAGAGGCAATGTATAACTATGTATACACTTGTGATGAAATTTTGAGAAACCAAGTTACTTATTTTTTATGCATTTTTTCTATTCATGTTTGTGCACATGCATTTCATCTTGTTACGACAATTTCCGAGGAAACTTATTCAATTAGTATCATGGGGAAATGTCCTTTGAGGGTTGGAAACTTGGGTTTCGTGTGGATGGATACATTGTATAAAAGGAGGAGTTCTATATTTTTTTATTTTGGTTGCATTAGGAATTTTTGAGTTCTTGAGTTTTTGGTTGCATTGTGAATTTAATTAGTGACTCGTTTATTTCCAATTTGCTAAATAATACAAATTTTGGTTGTTTTAAATTTGCTAAATAATACAAATTTTGGTTGTTTTAAACTATTCAAAAACCGTATTCTAGGTTTAGAATTGACAAAAAAGAATGCTATGGGTGATTGAATTACCTGATTAGATGACAATTCACTGGTGCATTTTCCTCCCCTCCAACTAAATCGGCTCCTCCAACATCCACGACACCCAATTCGCTCCAATTCACTCCTGATTTTTGCGTTCCTGATGGTAGAATGCACCGCGGGTTTTAGGACTGTGTATGGGACTGTGTATCTAAATTTATTTTAATTTTACAAATCGCGTACGCATTTTATAACTACATATCGCGCACACGTTTTGTATTTACATAATGTGTACGTGATATGTTTTCCTATCCTACATGTCCCATTACATGTTAGGCTTGTGTTTAACCATAGCAAGTGCTATGTAGCAAAAACAAGTTGTCTTTTTATAAAACATGATCGTGTTTTCAAAAAACAGATTGCAGCTAAAAGGTCCCTCATCTTCTTGCAATGACCCTTAAATGAATTATTTTATATATGCATAACATGAAGTTGATATGTGGCATTTAAAAGAATATTTAATGTTAATTTTAATAAAATATTTCAATTTTAATATTAATTAAGTTGATTAAAGTTATTAAACATCACTCAAACTAAATTTAATAATTTAATATTTTTTTTTTCAAGCAAAGTAAAGATCATTTCAATAGCTTACAACCAACTACTTAGTTTTGTGAAGATAGTTTGGCTCTTCAATAAAGACTAACATATATAATTTTATATCCATTATTCATACCAAATTGTTAAAGTTAATAAGTACAAAATAAATACTATTTAGTAAACAAAAAAACAAAAACACATAAAAAATAGAAACATATTGTTACAATTCTTTAAATATCATTTAACTAAATCTTATTTAAATCTTAATCAAGATGCATTTAAGCATAACAAGATAAGAATACCATGAAATAAATCCTTGCTGTACACTAGTTACACTTAGCTTTAACTATCCTTTAACTAAATCTTATTTAATATTAATCAAAATGCATTTAAGCATAACAAGATAAGAATACCATGAAATAAATCCTTGCTTGTACACTGGTTACACTTAGTTAAGCAATTCCAAAATCTAAAACTATAAACTTATTAATAAACTTATTAATTGAAATTAATTAGAAAAAAAAACACTAAAATCTCAATGGCTTGCATTCCAAATCTGCCAATAACTCAATACTGAAAAAATAATAAACAAATAAACCACAAAACATCAATTGTGACGTTTCTGTTATTGTGATTCCACTCACAACCTAAAGAGGTGGCCAAACTGGCAACTGGTTGCCTACAGTGTATCACAAGCTGTAGGCGCAAAGGAAAGAACATTGTTTTCATTGTCATACAGTATTTGGAAATTCTGCTGCTGGATATTACCAAATATGGAGATATCACCTTCACCTGCGTTGGGTAACATTGCAAAGCAAAGTAGGTCACTGCTAAGAGGCAGTAAATAGTTCTCAGGGGGAATATCATAATCTGCTCCATGGAAATGGAATGTCACAACGGGAAAGCTCAAATTTGGAGAGCCCTCCTGTTGGTTAAAGCAGAGGTCTAGGCCAACACCAGAGCCATCGACCTGTGGGAGATCAATCGATGAATTCAACGCTTCCTTCACAGCATCATAAGCACTCTGTGGCAGATAAGTGATAGTCGTTCCAGAGTCTATGATAAGTCCGCCAGAGCCATCAGCTTGAAGCTGAAAAGTGGCCGCAGGGATATCCAGTGATTGACCACCAACCCTGATTCCCTCCAATGAAAGATAATAGAACGATGGATTTGCCCTGCTTTGTATAATAGGAGTCGAACGAACAGTGGTGGCATTCAAGCTAGCAGTGTGACCTAGAAACAAAGGGCTGGTTTGTGAAGAAGAATCAGTAACAGAAACGAGACAGTAAGAAAACTTATTTCCCACTGATGGGGCGAGCTGTGAGACCAAGGAGAGAGGCCCTCGTCCGAACCCTAGTAATCCACCAACTTCTTGGAAGCCATTTCCTTCATTGTCATGGCCGCAGCCGAAGGCGATATTAGGAAGCGATTGAGAAGAAAACCCTAAGGTCTCGAATGAAAGGATCCCCTCGGTGGTGGAACGGTCACCATAAGCATAATTGTATTCGCAGTCCCTATTTTTGTTGCAAGAAAAGTTGGGCAGAGGCTTGCACATAGCGTTATTGCAAGGGATCTTACTGTAAGTTGAGGACGTTGAAGGATCATAGATTGAACCATTGGAGCAATCATTACAGGGCTTGCATTTGGTCCACAGTAAGTCACTTCCAGTGTCCAGAATTGCAGAGAAGGTTATAGCTGGCGTACCAATTGCTGTCTCCATGACAAATTCTCCACTTCCTGCGCTTACTCGGCTCACAATATCGTTCATCTGATCATCAGTATCCAGCAATTGATCAGTGGTACCCAGTAATTTAGCAGTATTAAGTGCAGATATCGTCTGTAGCTTTTCAAGTCTCCCTTGACTGCGTTGGACTGCTCGTTTCACGCGCTCAGTGGGTGTAATATTTGTAGAGAGCAAAGAATCTGCATGGACAAGATCTATTCTCAATCCATTCTGCCGTTGCACAGAGTTAAAGTTGGTGATATGCCTGCATTCCATCAAGGGAAGGAATACAAATACAGAGAGCAATAACAAAGGAATGGGCATAACAAACTGGTGTTTGCAGCCACCAGCTGCAGGAGATTGCCCAGCCATTCCAGATTAAAGATATGATTTCCCAAGGTATGGGAAATAAAGTAATGGAGTGTGGAATGGTAATGGGTATGTTACACCAGGGAAGGGGATGCAATGGAATTTGTTTATATATTGGAGGATTCAAGTAGGTTTACTGATCATCTAGAATCGGATCAGACGGATAAATCGGAGGAATCTGTCGAAGGGTTTGTTGATAATCCATGATATAGAACATTACTTTTACTTCTAATCGCAAGAACGATCTTGGAATCGATCATGTTAACCGTTTGTATGTATAATAGGAGTTCAAAATCGGAGGAATCTGTCGAAGGGTTTGTTGATAATCCATGATATAGAACATTACTTTTACTTCTAATCGCAAGAACGATCTTGGAATCGATCTTGTTAACCGTTTGTATGTATAATAGGAGTTCAACGAGCGATCTTGGAATCTACACTGTCAACCGTTCGAACTTTATTTTGATTTCGTTCCACTTACTATGGGTTGTGAACAAATTTTTTCCAGATATTTCTGAGTCTTCCACGGAGACTGTTCAACGATCTAGATTGCATTAATATTTCAATCTTTTTTATTTCTAATATTTTCTGAAATTAATGTTACTTTTTTAAATTCAAAATAGTTTTCCCGATAGTGTTCAACGATTCAAAATGCAATAAATTTCAATATTTTATTTTTTATTTCTAGCATTTTTTAAACGTAATGCTATCATTTTTAAATTTAAAATATTTAGAGTTATATTTATTTTTGGGATTTTAATCAGTGGATGTTTATAGACCGCAAATTAAGTACCATAAAATTATGTGTTATTCATGTATTAGTTACAAATTATCTATTTATCTCACAAAGTCTTGTAGTTATTTGAACAATTGGTTATCCATTCATTAAGTACCAATTGTCCATGCATTAGTGACCACTTATCCATTCATCTACTACTAATTATTTTTTATATTCTATTTTTTTATTATGTCCATATGCATTTTTATTTGAGATTTGAGGTGGATTACTGCCTATGTTATTTGCTATGCATGAATAACTCATAGTTCATGAATGGATAACATGTAGCTAGGCATGAATAACTCAGAGTTGAACCCATTTAACTAGAAGAATTAAAAAAAAATCCAAATTGTCTTCCATTCCGTCCCTATTTCTCAACCTTTTGATATCTATGAGCCATCCACACACAAACTATGTGGGTGTTTTAGTAATTGTTTATTTCAAATTTAAAACCACTGCCATAAAATCAATTTAGACAATATACTTGTCTCATCCTCATACAATCATAGAAAAACATAAACCTTAATCCACTCTAAATTCTAAAATAAATACACCTATAAACGTAATTATAATAATAATAATAAATCACCTTACTATTTATACTTTGTGTTCACCTACTCTCTCATTATATATACATAATAATATGAATTTTCCATTTATGATTTATACTTAGTATTAACCTACTCTTTCATTATATATATACATAATAATATGAGTATGATTTTTCTGTTTTGTATGCTAAATGTAAATGGCTACATGTTATCTTTGTTTTTAATGCAAATGCGAAGGAGGAGGCTTCGTGCTTGAACTTGAGTTTTTGTATGGTAACTATAAGGGATCCAAGTAATTGGTACTTTTAAAAGAAGGTTTTGTTACCTATTCTAACAAAATATAAAATGTAAAATTGAAAGTGACTTAAGTTATACATAATTGTTTTAAGATAGTTAAAGTTATTAATAAAAAGTTAAATCAATATCATACTTAAATATATTAGTATATTTATATAGTTTGTGGTTGGATCGGGTTGATAGGGATCAAATGGTTGAGAGATAGCGATGGAATTGAAGAAAGTTTGATTTTTTTATTTTATTCCTCATATTCTTCTAGTTAAACTGGTTTAACTTTGAGTTATCCATGCCTAGATACATGTTATCACTAACATTCTACTTGTTATCCATTTATCAACTATCAATTATTTTTTATGTTCTTTATTTTAGCTAACATTCTTCTAGTTATCTATCATGAACTTTTGGTTATCCATTCATTAGATATGAGTTATCCATGCATTGCTACCAGTTATCCGTTCATCGGCTACTAGTTATTTTTTATATTTTATTTTTTTTAAATTGTTTATTTCGAATTTTGAACGACTGCCATAGAATCAATCTCGAGAGTATCCTTGTCTCATCCTTGTCTATAGATGAAAAAATCATAGGCTGTAGTCCACCCCAAATCTCAAATAAAAACGTATATCGACGTAATTAAATATATAAAGAATGTAATTCTTTTATATAAATATATTATAATTTTTTTTATGTTTTAAAATATATAAATAGATATAAATTAATCTTTTTTTTGTAAGTTGTAGGAAATATCATATTAACAGAGGTAAACATAGAATACGTAGTACCAAAATCATTCTACATGGACCTGAGACTATTTGGCCAACCGCCTAGTCGTTCAAAAAAACTAGAATTCTTGTTCAGTTTTTTCAAAATTAAAAGAGAACCCTTCCTAGAGACGTACCACCCCACCGACATATTATAGAATAGGTAATTAGGACTCTGAATTGACATAAAAAAAAAAGTATATGTGGATCATAGGAGCCAAAAACTAAAAGACATAGAGTGAACCAGGGATGGTCGTGGAGAGTTTAGGTGGTAGCTTCCCATCTGTTGCCTCTGACGCTTCCTCCAGTTTGGGACATGGTCCATATTCATCATCGTGTGCATGGTGGTCCTGACTGTTCGGTTCCAGCTTCAGAAGAGGCCGTGAGGCTTTGTCACTATTGGGTTCCTCGTGAACCCGTTTTACATGTTGGGGGCTAGCTATCACCGACTTTGTTACTCAGGTATTGTCCTGGTGCTCCCACTCGGGGGCCATGGACCTTTCTATTGTTGTAGTAGTCTCACCAGCCACACCTTTTTGCTCCACGTTCTCTCCACCAACCATCCCTTCGTCATTGTGAGCAATGGTGTAGTGCTGCCAATTTAATTTTGCTTCCAAGTTGTTTAATTACCCATCGGTCTGGTTCAGGAAAGTCCTTATGTTCTACACCATATCTATAGCTCTTCTCCATTTATTTTTCAAATCCTCCATTAGCATCCCCATCATGTTCTTGATCATCCAATAGCGGTTGATTTTTCCACCATTTCTCCCTGAAGCCAGGTGCTCAGAGATGACGCAGGACTCTCAGTCGTTAATCATGCATCTACTGGCATTGAGACCTATGAAGCATAGCCATCCATTGCCCCCTGTTAGGATTATTAATCCTCCCTTGTCCAATTTGGTCATATGTCTAAATCAGGAGTCATGTCTAAATCGAGAGTCCATCTAGTCTATTTTTAGTCAATAGCACCATTGGGTCCACTTGGCCTAATTGGGGCACATGTTCTAGTTACTAAAGTGCGGGGAACACTAGTTTGGGCCTAATTCCACTGATTGCACTTGCATGCATCAGTTTAGGAGCCTCCTAGATCAATCCCTACAATTTAGGAGCGACTGGGAGTGCCGATACCAACCTTCATCAGTTGAGTTCAGTTAGTGACTAGTCAAGTTGAGTTAGGAGTAAGTTACATTCAGTTCTATCCCTCTACATTCAGTTAGCGCTAGGTTTGCATGGCTACATGCAGGAGAGGCGCATTTCTCACCTACCACAGTCATTTAGCCTCAGTTAACACTAAATTAGACACTTGAGTTGTGTTTTAGAACTCCGATGAACTCCGATAATGGTTTAGACAAGGTCAGATAACTATTGAGTCCTCTGATAATGATTTAGACAAGGTCTTAGTTACCTATAGTCAAGTAGAGTCTAATCAATTCGAATTGCATGTGGCTATTTAGCCATTGTATTACATTGTAATTATTTATCTAATTACTCTTTGATTAATGAAAAGCATTCAGAGATGGAAGCCATTTTTGCACTATTTTATTCTTCAATAACTGAGTAAATTGTATGATCTATCTTGTGAGTTGTGTGTTTGTCCATAGATCTATGTGCTCAATTTAATACCCCCAAGCTAACCTTCTTCCTAGCTCTACCTCACCCCGCCCAATGCTACCTCTCCTTGATGTGCCTCTTTTCCTTTGGCATTTTCTCTTGTTCTTCAACCGCCTGGTTGACATAGGAGAAGACCAATAACACCAGGAATATAATCATACCAATTTTCTAGACATCGACGAGATCCATATTGTTCCTGATCAACTTCATTAAACCCTGAACAGGAATGTGCGGGTGAGAGATGTGCATTGAATTCATCTTGGGCACCATTAACCTTCGGCTCCACGGACCATAACAACGATTAGAAATTCCAGCTACATGAGGGGTTGGCTTGATGCTCGACACCCTAGGCATTTTACTCTCTCGCAAATTGAGACCTACGTGTCCTTCCCTCTGCTCCAATCATAGTGTTGTCGCTAGGTGTCTCCTGTGACGATTGGCCCACGTGTTTGTTGTACATGTCACCTGCATTTGGGGATAAATTATTATTTTTTGAAAAATAAATAACTAATAAATAAAAAAGAAAATATAATCTTACTATTAATAGATATAATAATGAAATATAAATAACTTAACCATTAAATATATCTTTTTATGTAAGACATTTTAAATTTTATTGTTCATGTTTTGTAAACTTCCTCATAGACAGTTCCTTCTAGAGCAACCACTTCCATTTCTTTAATCCCAAATTTTGAAGATTTTGCTTATCTTCTATGTATTTAATTATTAAATCTTTTGGATTGTGGCATTTTTTTAATAAAATAATTTTTAATTTTAATATGTTAAATTAATTTATATATAAGAAAATATTTAATTTTATTAATTGATTTTTTATATATTAAAAAAAAAGTTTTATAATTTATATTAGAATTTTTTTAGAATTTATTTTTTTTAGAATTTTATTTATATAACTTTTTAGAAGTTGTGATTTCGCTTCTTTTCTATTACCATTTTTTTCTAAAAGATTTTGAAAATTTTATAAACATTATATTAGTATTATCTTATTTACATTCTTTATTTTACTAATTATAAATTGTTATTTTTATAGAGGTTTTTATTTGAGATTTGGGGTGGACTACAACCTACGTTTTTTCATCTACGGAGAAGGATGAGACAAGTGTGTTGTCGAGATTGATTTTATGGCAGTCATTCAAAATTTGAAATAAACAAATATATACAAAAAAAGAATATAGACTAGCACATCCACATAGTTTGTGGTTGGATCACGTCGATAGGGATCAAATGGTTAATAGATAATTATGGAATGAAAAATATTTTGGATTTTTTTTCTCATATTCTTCTAGTTAAACGAGTTCAACTCTGAGTTATCCATGCCTAGCTACATGTTATCACCGACATTCTTCCTATTATCCATTTATCAACTACCAGTTATTTTTTTATAGTCTTTTTCTTTTTATCTCATATTTTTCTACTTATCTGCTATGAATTGTTGGTTATCCATTCATCAGTTATGAGTTACCTAGGCATTGCTACCAGTTATCCATTCATCAGCTATGTGTTATCGATGCATTGCTACCAGTTATCCATTCATCAAGTAGCAGCCAGTTATGTTTTATATTCCCTTTTTTTATAATTGTTTATTTTGAATTTTGAACGACTCCCATAGAATCAATCTCGACAGTACACGTGTCTCATCCTCTTCCGTAGATGAAAAGGCATAGGTCGTAGTCCACCCCAAATCTCAAATAAAAACGTCTATCGACATAAAAATATTTGGTAGTTGATGAATGGATAACTAGTAGCGATGCATGGATAATCATAGTTGATGAATGGATAACCGAGAGTTCATAGAAGATAACTAGAAGAATGTGAGATAAAAAAAATGGATAGTTGATAAATGGATAAAACATGAAGTATGTTGGTGATAACATGTAGATAGGAATGAATACCTTAGAGCTAAACCCATTTAACTAAAAGAATATAAGAAATAAATTCCAAATTGTTATATTTTCCATTGTTATCTCTCAACCATTTGATCCCTATAAGTCTGATCTAGCCACAAACTATGTAGACATGCTAGTTTATTAATATTCACAATTTTTTTTAAATATTTGTTTTTACAATTTTATTTACATAATTTTTTTGAAGTTATGATTTCATCTTCTTTCGTATAACCAATTCAAAAACTTTTTGAAAATTTTATATTCATTGTATTAGTATTATCTTTATTATATTCTTTTTCATTGTCTATAAATTGTTTATTAATATTCACAATTTTTTTTCTTTAAAAATATAAAGCCCATAAAATTTGTAAAACTTTTGATTACAATACAAATTAAAGTTTGAAAACAATACAAATTTAAGTGTTTCTATTATTATTATTTATAATATTTTGTTTTAACAAAATTACGTGTTTTTTAAAACAATACAAATTTAAATGTTTTTATTATTATTATTTATAATATTTTGTTTTAAAAGAAACAAGTGATAAAAAACGATTAAGGCCATGTCCGACCGGACAACCTTTGTACATCATTCTCTTTTAAAATAGGAAATCAACATATACATTTACAAAATCAAAATTCTCGGCTTACACCAATGAGAGACTAAAAGACTCTTGATTCATCATCTATTTTAGTGAAGTAGACCCTACATAAATGACAATCAAGAAAGGCCTACTCTTCATTACAAAATTACAAAAAAGAAGGGTTTGGCCTCTACATGCTTGTTGCTTTGTTCTCGACATCCAAAAGAAGGCTCTGCAGAGCTTTCTTACTTACATATTTCTCTCCATTCTCTAATTCTACAATTTTTTGAGATTCACCTTATAAATCACCCTAATATTTAGAGGTATCAATTTGCATCTTATCATTATAATATGGAAGTCCCCTCCGAAATTAAGTCTACACCCTGAACTACAGGTTCTGGATCTGATCTTCATACTCAACCTTTTGACTCTTAAGAAAATCAATTTCAACTTTAGCCTTAATGAGCCTAGTTGTCAGTTTGTTTACCTAGGCACTCAACATTTCCAATTGAAACTCCATAATTGGTGACTTATGTGTAACAATACATGCTAGGTTTTTGTTATGATTCTCCATTGTGTTTATAGCTTGTAGCATTGAGTTAATATTTTCAGCATTCGAGTTCTCCATTCCCCTTCCTATAATTTCCTTTGATGTGTTTACATTATCCATTAGAAAACAATTTTCCTTTCCCTAAATTCGCTTCTCAAACCACGATAGACCACTAAAAAAAGACATGTGGAGGGATGTTGAGTACATGATCCACTGAAAGTATAAAATGATTCACTTAACCTGTAACTAGTCAACTAAGCCTATATACAGAATTCCAGGAGGATGTCTACTTTTCCAATTCAAAATGGGAACAATTACACATATGAAAGGTTTGAAGTTGTACCCACAATTAATTTCAGACTTAACGATGGAAGAGATTGTGTAATGTCCCAAGATCTTATCCCCTGATTTAAAAGTCAAAGGAC
Organism: Pseudotsuga menziesii; assembly: GCA_001517045.1. Taxonomy (NCBI): domain Eukaryota; kingdom Viridiplantae; phylum Streptophyta; class Pinopsida; order Pinales; family Pinaceae; genus Pseudotsuga; species Pseudotsuga menziesii. The sequence continues at coordinate 33,219 of LPNX010266881.1, forward strand.
TTAATGTTATTGTGATAAAATTCAAGAGGACCTGAACCTAAGTAAGATGTTTCTATGTGACTAAAGAAATAATTAATTATAATGTCTTTTCTTTAACTATTAGTCTCTCATCGACTTGTTATGGGGCTTCTTGTTAAAGAGGGATCAAGCTTACTATGGAGTTAAAACTTCTCAGAGTGATTAAAATTTTAAAATAAGAACTTAATGAAAGAAAAATGAAAAATAAAAACTATTAATTTCAAGAAAGGTGAGGAATTAAGAATTAAACCTTAACTACCTTCCCAAAAACTAAAAATAATAAGAAAAAAGAAGTAGAATGAAGAGTGTTATAGCTGATTTTACCACACATGGTTAATCACACTTTTATGTCCTTCCCTATCCCTCTGTAGACTCTTTGGACCCCATGGACTATTTTTGTACCTTTGATGTTTCCAATATCATCCCTAAAAACACTCATTATCCCTTTCTCGTGTATATACGCGGATATTACCCCTAAACCCGCGTACATCAGGATGTGTGCAAAAGGCCAAATGTTTTGGAGTTTTCCTTGATGTGGATCCGAGTCACTTGTCTCTTGGCCTTCCATATGCCTCGAGATCGCTCAGATTTGACCTTCCATTACCCCATTGAAGCACTATATAAGGAACCCTTTGGATACATTGAAGAAGAGGAATTGAAAAGCAAGAAAACTATAGTCCATTGTTGTCGTAGCTTGCTTATACTTGAGTCTGCATCCCTTTGTCCCTTGGGGCACTTTGTGTTCTTCCCATGCTTTCCTTTTCTTGTGAGATTGCTATCGAGAGATGGAGGATTGAGGTGGTGGAGGCCTAGGTGGAGGACTCAGTTTATTGGGGTCGCAAACGTGCCGATAGAGGTTGTCACTTGTGTAATCTCTGATTTATTTAATAGAAATATCTTTTCCTATCCAATGATGTGCAATAAATGAATATTGAATTGATGGATGTGTTTAATTCCTTATGTATTATTGATTATATATGCTAGAGTAGGCCTAACACTATATCATATAGCATGCTTTCCTTGTTTACTGTTGTTGAGAAGTGAATTGCTAACGCAAGTGGGATTGGAACAAGCTCAATGGGGATCTACTACAACCATCTGGAATAAGGTATGTTTCGAGATCCTTTAGTGTTATATGTTGTTTTTATCTTGCATATGGGGAATGGATTGATTTTTACGGTTTCTCTATCTGTTGTGGTACACCCCAAGCCATAGGAAGTTTTCTCTGTAACAGATTTGGCAACCATATTGGGGATGTTCCTAGTTGTTTTTATTTGGGGGTTTTCGGCATTCAATGTACTTTTATTGCTATGATTTTTCTATTTATGTGTCAGTTCTAGGGGAATGATTACCCAATAGTATCCTGGAGAAGTAAATTTTGTCTCAGTTTGTCCATTTACCTTATTTTTCTATCTTTTTCTTCCTATACACGGTTTGTGCCTTCACAGTCACATATACACCGGGGTTTTCCTGGAAAAATCATGTATGTACGCAGGTTTACTGAGAACAGTCGCATATGCCCCAATTTTTTGCTTTTTTTGGGAAGATTAAGTGTTGCTGGGTGATTTTGGGTGATTTCTGAGTCTTCTTTGTTGCTTCTGGAGTCTGTATCTCCCCTCTGTTTCTGACCAGAGACTCTTTTTGAGTTAATTTTTGAAAAATGTTCTTGTCATTTCATTTTCTATTTTTTGTTTTGGGATTAGTGCATTAGGTATCTTTTACCTTGGCGCTTTGCTTGGCTACTGTCTATGAGTGCTTGCAGAGTCTGAGGGTTGTAGAGTCATACTTTTTCTTTTTATCTCATTTAATTCAAAAATACAAAAAAAAAATTCTTTTTTGCATTGTGCATTTAGAATGGTACTTGCATTAGGTTTTCTTGGTGAATATTAGTCATATTTCATAAAGGAAATGATTGCATATACATTTGAAGGAAAAATTTTGCACTTCATGTAGTAGCATACCCTATTTTTCATTCGACACGGTGCATTTGCATTGATTGTTAGGTGTGCATATTACTTCTTGTTGCGTCATAACATCATTAGTTGCATGGCCATTTACCCTTTGAGTAATAAAGCTAATTAAAATCAACGCATAATAAAATGAATTACACTCTTTTCTTTTTTAGGGTGCACCAACAAGACTAGGTTTTAGGGTCTTGGAATAGTTCATTGTAAGTCAATTCTCCAAGACCACTAAACAAAACATTTAGGTGTCTGTCCAGGTGAGAGTGTGAAATCCTTTATATAATTGGTGTTCTCAGGATCCTCCTCTTACAAGGGAGTTAAGCACGAGGCAGTGTGAGCTATTATGATTGGGATGACCCCTGGTTGTAACTGAGTAGCACCGAATATATTTCCAGAATTGTATTCGTATCTGGAGGCTCTTTTGAGAGTTTTGGGATTTGCTACCCTGCCCATATGATCAATCCTGCCTACGACTGTCTACATGAGCATTGATTATATCGAGGTGACCTTAGTTTTCTTACCTAGGTTATCGAGGGGGTATTTGCATAGGTTATTCTGCAGGTGTCCTGGCCAGGTAGGGGTCAGACAGCATAGTCGCTATATGCGTTGAAGCTGAGGGCCACTATAATTGGTTACGAACCTCCGCTTGTTGTGTATGGGAGTCTCAAGCCTCTCCTAGGCGAGACATACCTGCTTCATTTGGGAGATCACATATCCTACCCTTGTTTTCTTACGATTTGGCTTTACATTTTATAGGTGTATGCTCTGTGCATGCTAGTTTTCCTATGGTTTGCATAATTAGATCGAGTCTTTTTATTTTTTGAGTCATTATGGGTTCAGGTGCAGAACCCTGCCCTTCTCGTTGTTTAGCAAGAATTCTGCCTTCCATGCCTCCTCCTCCTTTGGGAGAGAGAACCAAATAGTTCGATCAAACTACTTCTCACTTTGATTCACACACCATGGGAGATCATGAGGATGAGATTCCAGAGATGTCTTCTCCACCTCATGAGTTTGGGGAGGAAGATCCTATTAGCATATATGATGATTCACATGAGAAAAATTCACGATCTGGTTATGATCCCTCATTCACAGGTCATCGGTATTGGTTCCTGGGAAACGAGACTCACCATGAACTCGTAAGCACTAGTCATGTTAGATATGGCATGTCTGATATCCCTACACCTGATTCGGCACATCGTTTTGAGTCAGAATTTGATCCTAACACTATGCCTGGGGGCACTCCCATCCCTTTCCATGTGGAGAGATTTGGGGGCACTAGTCACATTGCACCCTCCATCTGTGTGTTGGAGGAAACTTCACATGTTCATCCTAGACCTAGTGTTAGTAATCCTGTGCGGATACCAAAACTGAGACGAGTGAAATTGGGAACACCACTTACATTCCTTCACATGTCCCTTTGTCTTCAAACCTTGTTCCTTCAAATGAGTTTTTAACTACTCGTCCTCTCCCTAGTTCACGTGGGCCTTCAAGCCGAAATGTTGCTACTAGCCATGTTCATTCTGCGACTGCTCGCACGATAGTATCTTAGAGTCAAGTACCTCTTGTTGTGTCAGCAAGTCATGTACCTATCTCTAGATAGTCTCAGGTTCCAAATTCTAGAGATTCCCATACCCTTAACTATGGACATTCTCATGGTACATCCCATGGAACACCTAGTATGGATCTTCTCATAGAAATTTGTATGGACTGCACTATGGACAAAACTATCAACCGTATGGGTACGGGTATCAACAACCCACTTAATATTCCAATTATGGCTTTGTAGTGCCTCATAATCAAGGCACCCCACATCATAATGCTTCCATGCAACCCTACATGGGTAAAATGGGAGGAGGTTATTATGGCCAAGGCCATGGTATTTATAGCAATCAACCTTGCATGAATCAAAACTATCAAGGAGCGTGGAATCGACCGACTCAACCTAGACTCCCTTTCCTTGCAACTTTGAACTTGCTTGACTTGTCGATATTGATGAACGGTCCTGTGTCTCATAACCCAGCATGGCCGGCTATCCCTAACAAGCTTCCTTCAGACATTCCCAAGTTCGAAGGTAAGTATGGTGAAGATCCTAGTGACCATGTCACCACTTTCCACCTTTGGTGCTCTTCCAATTCCTTACATGACGATTCCATTCGTTTGAGGCTATTTCAACGCACCCTAACGGGTCCTGCAATGAAATGGTATATAGAGTTACCCAGGGGGGGCTTATGTTACGTTTGGTGATCTTGCGCTGACTTTCCTTAATCATTTCTAGCTACCCGTGCATTACGACATTGATATCGAACTCTTGTTGACCTTCCTTTAAGATAAAGCCACACACATTTTGGATCATATTCAAGAGTGGTGTAGACGAAAACAGTCAATCAAAGATTTTATACCAACAGAGTTTCTTCTTGAGTGGTTCCTCAAATCTTTATTACCTTACATAGCAAAGGATGTTTTGACATTCGGAGTTCAAAACGAGGAACAAGCTAGTTGTAGGGAATAAGAGTTGGATTTGATCTATGCTCAATCCGGACTTTTGTATGAGATTATACCCAATGCTCCTAGGTCCAATTTCTACCCCAAGGTCAAGCCTGGGCCACATGAAGATGGTATTTTGGGCTGTACAAGTACCAAACCTGCAGACTCGGTTGTGAAACAAGTGAGCCAATTGTCAATTAACCAATCTACGTCGGGACAAGCTAGGGATTTGTCTCAGCCTACCCAATCGACGAATGTACTTTCCGTGCAAACGTCAAACCTAGAAGGAAACCAGTAGCCTAGAAGGAATAAGAAAAAAGGAAAAAATAATCGTAAGGGTGGGAACAAGAACAAAAATGCTAATAATAATGATAAGAACACTAATGCTAGGGGGACAAGCAGTCTAAACGTAAGGTGAAATTTCCTTGCAAATTGTTTAAGGAGGACCATCTCACTCACTTGTTCCCTTGTATGGAAGATGCCTTGAGCTTCATAGCATAGGGCCCAGCTGTGTTAACTAATCCTTTACCCAACAATCAAAATATGAACTCAAGGACCATTGATCCTGGTTGTGCATCAACTGGAAAACAAAACCCGTTGAAGGCCGCTAGTGGTCATGGATGCATCAACATGATGAGTACTGCTATGGTTGTGACTTGTATGAAAGAATATGGTTTGTCACAACCAGACCTTGGGAAAGAACCTTCCCCACCTGAGAGCCCTTTGCGAATTGAAAATACTATGGATAAACTTGAAGCTCCATCTCGCATTCCTAAGGGAGTCTTAAAGTGTTCAGGGCATAATCCTAATGCCCGAGCCACCCAGAACTATTCAATTGTCAAGGATTTGGGCCAGACTCCTTGTGTGATGTCCGTGTTAGAAGTGCTTCAGAGTTGTCCTCTGCAGAGGAAATCTTTGTTATCTGATCTTGGGGTCAATGATGATAACTCTTCCACCATGATCAAATTTGAAACCATGGGAGTACAGCCTCTATTTCCTTACTACATGTCTCTTTTGATTCATGTAGAGTGTCTTAACAACACCGTCAAGTGCACTATCATTGATGAAGGAGCTGCCGCTTCCATGATGTCTTTGTCTTGTTGGAAGGGCTTAGGTTCTCTCGAGTTGTCTCAATTCGCTACTATGTTGACAGCTTTTGATGGTAGATCGTTTTGGCCACATTAAATTCTTCCTTCCTTAAAAGTCCAATTGGGGGGGAAGACCATCACGATTGAGGTCGAGGTGGTGGATGTGCCCCTTGACTACAATCTTTTGCTGGGTCGAAATTCAATGTATAGTATGCAAGGCGTAGCTTCTTCCCTCTTTCAAGTGATATGCTTTCCATTTAATGGGAATATTGTTACGATTAATCGAGTGCTTATATCCTGATTATCGATCATTCTCAGCCGGCAACTAGGAGTGTGGGCGTAGGTATGTATCCTTCTCTTATGGGAACCTTTAATTGTCCCGCGCCTTTTTTTATGATGGGGTCTGGTTTTGGTGAGGCTTCATCCTCATTGAATTCGGTGTCTTTTCACACTACCCATATGGAAGATCCTTGGATTCTTTCGTCGCTGAGTACTTTGAGTGTGCCCACTGAGACTGACATGCCATTGCCTACAACGATGGTGGCTTATCAAGAAAATCTTGATCAGGTTGCAGAGCCTAGTCCTTCCTCTTCATGGATAGAGAAGGAGGACATGTATGTGTTTCCAACATGGGAAGTAGAGTCATATCACTCACAAGATTGCCTCGATGATGTTTTTCCATCAGATGAAGCTATCCTTGAGGCCATGTCTGGAGTTGAGCAACCTTGGGAGGAATCGCATCATTGATCATATTTTCTTCCTAAGCTTCATCGTATGGAGTGTGATGAATTTATGGAGATTCTTAGTGAGACGATTGGTAGCCCTGTGGTTCCATTAAGCTCTCCTGGTCCAATGGCTAATGTATCACCAACTATTCCTATCAATATTTCTTACGATCCTGGTAAGGTTGAGAATGTCTACATTGGGGCAGATTGTTCCCCTAATGAGATCAAGGAGTATAGCGCGTTGTTTAAAGAGTTTTGTGACATATTTGCATGGTCATATGATGAGATGCCAGGTATCGACCCTCGTATTGTCAAACATGAGATCAAAACCTATCCAGATGCGAAGCCGGTTCAACAACATTTGCATGCGGGGAATCCTAGAAAAGAACCCGCCATTAAGGCTAAGATAGAAAAAAATTTGAAAGCTGGTTTTATCTATCCCATTCCCTTGATGGAGTGGGTTTCAAATCCCGTTTTGGTAGATAAGAAGTAGGGAGTGATCCATATATGCACTGATTTCCATGACCTAAATCGCACATGTCCTAAGGATAATTTCCCCACACCATTTATTGATCAGATTTTGGATGAGTGCGCCGGTAGTGAGGTATTTTCCTTTATGATTTTTTCGGATATAATAAGATTCAGATTAAGCCTGAGGATCAACATAAGACCGCATTTATTTGTCCTTGGGGTACTTTTGCATATTGAAATATGCCTTTTGGCCTTAAAAACGCTAGACCTACATTTCAGCGGGCTATGACCTTAATTTTCAATGATCTCAAAACTATTATTGAAGTAGATTTGGATGATCTCGTTTCTCACTCTCATTTGAGAGTGCATCATCCATATCATTTGAGATTAGTATTCGAAAGATGCCGTCATTACCACGGTTCGTTTAAATCCTCATAAGTGCATCTTTTGCGTGACTGTTGGTTGCTTGCTAGGGTTCATCGTGTCCAAGGAGGGTATAAGAGTCGATCCCTTAAATGTTGAGGCAATACTTCAAATGTCTCCCCCGCGTAATATTAGACATATTCAGTGTTTGCAAGGCATGGAAAACTTCTTGCGAATATTTGTGGTTAATTTTGCCAGTTTGACTAAAGGATTTATGTGTATTTTGAAGAAGGACACTCCTTTCTACTAAGATGAGCAAGCCCAGGAGTCCTTTGATGCTCTTAAGCGAACCTTAGCAATGACCCTCGTGCTTAGTCCACCTGACTATAGCCATGATTTCTTGATTTATGTGGCCACGTCCATGGAGACAATTGTTATGGTTTTGGTTCAGGAGGATGAGGAGCTCCATGAGCATGTCATATATTATTTGAGCCAAAACCTTATAGATGTAGAACTTCGCTATTCCCATGTGGAGAATCTAGCCTTGGCTACCGTTCATGCGGTTTAGTGTTTGAGACAATACATTGTCCTTTACCAAACCTTGGTCGTAGCTCATATCAATCCATTTCAGTTCGTCCTCACTAGAAGGATGATTGGGGGGAAATGCAATAAATGGATTGTCATTTTGCAAGAGTTTGATCTTGAGTTCATTTCGGTGAAATAGAAGAAATATTTGATCTTTGTAGAGCTCATATCCGATTTTCCAAGTTTGGAGGAGGAGGAAGTTTATGAGGATACGTTTGTCGATGAGCATATTTTCCTTATCTCAACTTTGGACCCGTGGTATAGGGATATCATTGTATATTTGCAAAAATTGAAGGTCCCTACTCACCTTTCATGGGATGAGAAATGATGATTACGTCATGTATCTAAGAACTACCTTATAGTGGATAACACTTTGTACCGTCGTGGGGTAGATTCTATTTTGCGTTGTTGTTTAACCCATGATGAGGCTGAGGTTGTGTTGAATTATTGCCACGGAGGGGCATGTCACTGGTCATTTATCTAGACTTTATACAACCCAAAAAATCTTGAGAGAAGCGTATTTTTGGCCGTCCATCTTCAAATATTGCATTAATGCGGTCAAAAAGTGCCACCATTGCCAGGTGTTTGCATGCAATATGCGCTCGTATCTAGCCCCGTTACATCCTATTGTCACTGTCGATCCCTTCACCAAGTGGGGGCTTGACTTTATGGATTGAAACCTAGCTTCGGCTAGGGAGCATCATCACATTGTAGTGGCTGTTGATTATTTCACGAAATGGGAAGAGGCTATGCCCACAATTAAATCTGACAGTGAGATAGTCACGTATTTCATGTTCAACTAGATTATCACCTGGTTTGGCATTCCGAAATATCTTGTCACTGACCATGGTAGGCACTTTCAGAATAAAATGATGGAAGAGTTGGATTCCAAGTTAGGGTATAAGCAAGAACATTCATCTTCTTATTACCCTTAGGCGAATAGACAAGTTGAAGCGGTGAGTAAATTACTTAAGTCTATTCTCCAACGAACTATCACACAAAGCAAGACCAATTGGTGTATTATGTTGTATCCTACTTTGTGGGCCTATAGAACCACAGTTTCTCTCCATTCATCTTGTGCATGGGGTGGAGTCAGTTTTACTGGTTGAATGTGAAATCCCTTCTCTGAAGCTAGCTGTAGAGCTTTTACCGGACACTTCTGCATTGGAAGAATGTTTGGTCCATTTAGAGCAGCTTGATGAGCAGCATCGAGATGCCTTAGTGGCTCTAGAATTTAACAAGCGTCGCATCAAGGTCCAATATGATAAGTCTGTCCATCCAAGGAGGTTTAATGAAGGTGACTTGGTCCTTTTGTGGGATCAAGCTAAGGAACCCTTGGGGGTAGGGAAATTTAATCCCATGTGGCATGGTCCTTACGTGGTTAAATGAGTCTTAGAGAAAGGCACTTATGAGATGGTTGATTATGAAGGGACATCCTTGGCGAAGCCTAGAAATGGGCTCTATCTCAAAAAATACTATGCATCATCTTCATCCAGGGCTGATTGTTGTATATTATTGTACAATTTTTGCATTGCATAGTTTTTTCTTATGGTGATCGTGTTTGTTGATTAGCTTTCGTTTCTTATGGAAGATGTCGATGGAGTCTTCCGTTTACATAGGATTCACTGATGGTGCTAGCCACTGCACTCAAAACTCAGCTTCGGCTGCTTGGGTGATTTAGGCTCCTACAGGTCAAGTATTGTCTGCAGGAGGAGTATGTTTACGGCCTTCTTTGAACAATATTGTTGAATATAGTGCCATTATTAAGTTATTGCGTGATGCCATTTCACATGGTGTTCATTCTCTTGAGGTACGTATTGATTCACAATTAGTAGTTTCACAGCTTAATGGCTTGTATCATATTAGGGATCTGACATTATTACGAATATTCTTACATGTGAGATTGCTAGAATGACAATTTGAGAATATAACATACATTCATGTTCCAAGAGTTTTTAATCAAGTTGTTGACTCATATGCTAACTATGTGTTAGATTGGCATTTATTTCATAGACCATAAGCATATCACAAACATACATTTTACACACATGTAAATATAAATAAAATCAAACATCATAAAAGTTTTTCATTAATATCCAAAAAGTTACATCATAGTACATAAGTGTCATATACAAAATTGGGGCTTCCGAGCCACCAACATATAATACACGGTCATACAAAACTAAATACACTCAGTTCTCTAAGCCTGAGAAGGAGGATGGTTCTAATCATGATATAGAACTACGGCTCTAGCTAGCCATCGAAAGAGTCGAACCCATGCTCGCTGTACACTAACCACCTGACATTGCATGGCCTTAGGCAAGTCATCGACTTGCGCCATGGGTACCATGTGTGTTAAGTGAATGAAGTTCATGTGGATGCTTTGGAGCGTCCACTCCGTATCTGCACCCATAATATCGTCTCCTCTTCCCCTCCGTTGATGACAATGGAAGCCTTATGGCCTCCGTGGTCCTACATTTGCATACACATGACAGATTGTCACTATGTGTTGTCACACCAAAAATACGTCTTTTGAGTCAATATATCAAAAAACACAAAAAAAGTTTATAACTCAAAACTTAAAAAGTTGATTTGGGATTCTCTGCCTATGTCACCATAAGCTGCTCCTGGTGGTAGAGGCATATCCAGATCTCCACGGAAGTCTATCCCTACATAGGGGTAGTCTTCTATGGTGACGATCTATCTCCTCCACCATGGAAAGAAGTCTGCTGGGTAGGGGTTAGCCACCCTACCTCCACCCAGTCTGTGCATAACATTTTCCCAACGTTGTTGAGCTGGATATTGAACTCCATGTGGAACAATATCCACTCTAGGGCTTAGCCCTGGTACCCGCTCAAAGAAGAATGTGCCCAGTATGCTGTCGAACCCAAAGTTTCACACCTTGCCCATCTTACAGTCGCTGATTTCTTGTTTCATGTTGCTCAACAACGTCATACTCCAATCATACACTGTAGTTCCACCGCATAGAACATCATTGGCCGTGAGGCCTGGTGGAGTGAATCTAACCCGGTAATCCTCCCTAATGCCAAAAGTATGGCCTTTAGTCCCAGAATCTGGATGGAGTTTGTCGGGATTTGACTCCCAACCTTTTCCATATCTGAAAAGTAGTACACAACTATGTACTCATCAATAGTCAACCCACCTCCTGGCCCACAAGATCGGAGATTCACCATCTCCCCTCGTCGGGACAAACCAGTGATAAAGTATATGTCCTCAACCTCAATGCTAAGCGACATCCCATCAATCTGAAATGTCTCAGATTTTGGATCCCAGTAATCCACCAGCAGTTGGAGTAGTCTTGGTTTGGCCCTTAGGCTGCCAAGACACCAAAACTTGTATAAACCACATGCCCGTAATGCTTGTTGGGCCATAAGATCACCTTGCACGCCACATATCTATGTGGGTTTGGGTGCTTTTTCCGCGTATGGCGATCCCTATAAACAGAAAAAACCCTGATTTCCACGTGGGATGAAACACACAATTATGGATGGCTTAAAAAATTATTTGGAACATGAAAATTCAAAAAAAATTCATGAAATAGGAAGAGGAGGGAATGAGAATCTACCTAGATCAAACGGGGAGAGATTCCGCCAGACGATGCTCCCGAAATTCGCTTATGAAGTTCCGAGCTCAAATACACTATGTTGGGTGAAAATTTCAAATGATATGAAAAATTTTAAATTTTTTACTATTTATAGAAAAATTTTGAACTTTTTACCCACTTTCTATAGTTTTTGACCATTTTGGACTGTTTGAACTAATTTGATGATGTAGGAGTCCGTTTTGAGTGCGGTTTGACTGTGGCTTTGATTTGTTCACGCCTATTGCATGTATGATGTCTAAAATGACATATAGGTTAGGTTTTAGATTCATTTGCATTTTGCATGACCTTATGACCATTTCATTTTAACCTTAGGTACGAACCCATTCCATCTTGTCACGGAACCTTCTTGCTGCTTTTAGAAGTGACATGTTGTGAATGGTAGAGATTTACCATACATGGGCGCCCTAGTTAGATCATGTTTTGCATTTGGTTCCCATGCCGACATTCTTCCTTTAGGGTGTGGGAGTCCTTTGTATAGTACCGCCATGACTTTGAGCAAGAGCTTCATACTCCTCTTGACCTTTATGCTGGCCTTTTCCCCAGGACTCCCTTGTATATGTCAAGTTGTAATTACATTATTATGAGTTTTGCTTTCCTTTTTGAGCCTTATGTCATCTTCCCTTACTTTGATTATCAGCCATATAGCCCGAGCTTGTCTCATGTCTAGCCAGGCAAAGCCGTTTTATATATCTTTTGCAACTTGATTCCCCTTTTTTTACCGTGAGGGGACTTTCCCCTGAGTGTCGTTATCCTGCACATGTTTCCTTGCATTGAACATAGGGAATTTCCACTACTTGGAACTAGTTTGTTTGCCCTTTGACACTCGTATCCTCCTAGATTTGTAACTATAAATCACTTTTATTCTTTTTCAAGATTTTCAAAATATCTGAGAAAGTCCAAAAAAAATCAAAAAACCAAAAATCCAGACAGGAAAATATGTTATCTTTGGCAGCATTCGAGTCATGTCGCCTTCGAACAGAGCACTGTATATCACATCCATTGGTTGGGTTAGTAGTTTGAATTTAGGAGCTGTACTCGTATCTCTGAGTTTACCTCCACCGACTGGTTAAGCTTCCAGTCCCTATGGAGCCTCTGTTGATGCCTCATACGTCGCAGAGATGTCCCAGTTTTGTATATTGAGTCTATGCAACCTACATTCAGTCACCATCCGTCTTTATGCTCTTGTTCAAAGGAAGTTGAAGCCTGAGTCGGCCATTCCTCAGTTGTCTTGACTTTGCATGTCTTCCATTCTCGGTACTATTACTAGTTCATGCACATCTTGTTCAAGTCCTTCCACATTATACAACATTGCTGAGTACCTCGTGTTGGTTGATGGGGGATGCCTTAATGCCCTCCTTCTAGCGGATTCCATCCCATTGACCTCAGATCATTTATTCTGGGATAGGAGTCTAGAGTCATTTGAGTTCCTTGAGACTTACAGTCATCAGTGCTAGGTTCTCTCACCATCGACAATTTTGGGAAGACATCAATGTCCCCTGATCGATGGATTCTTCCAAGTGTTCAACCTCAAACACATTTATTCGCACTTGTTATATTTCACTCTAGTACCTTGATTCCCATTTTCATTATCGGTGGGTGATCTCGCGTCTGTGAACGGTATACATCAATGACCAGTAATTAGACGATGGACTACTATGTTCGACCTCGACACCTCTATTCACATTGTAGGACATGTACTCGTAGCGGTTTGTGCAGAATAATTTCCAATATTGGTGGCATTTACTATATGCTACCTCCTTGATCATGCCAGTGTTCATGAGATTTCAACTCTCGTGACTTGATTCCAGTGTATGTCAGATATCTTCAACCATTATGGATATCTTGATCCATGGCATATCTTCATATTTCATGGAGATATTGGTCCTTTGTATATCTTCATCAGGAAGATTCTGATCTATTGTATATTGTACGTGGCGATGACCACATATGTCACAGTTCATATCATGCCTGTTCATGGCTATTGTACTCTTATGTATCCAGGATTGCTATATGTATTTGCAGACATGTGAAGAGTTTGATTAGTGTATTATATTGTTGGATGGCTGGTTCTCCCACCTAGTTCTTCATCACTCCACTTCTAGGATGGATTTATAATTTGTTTCGGCCATCATGTTACCCCTCTGACCTCACACATTAGGGGGCATATATTATCGTTGATTTTACCACACATGGTTGATCACACTTTTATGGCCTTCCATGTCCCTTTGCAGACTCTTTGGACCCCATGGACTATTTTTGTACCTTTGATGTTTCCAAGATCATCCCTAAAAACACTCATTATTTGTTGCACGTGACTTTTAATCCCTTTGTCCCGTATATACACGGACATTACCCCTAAACCTGCGTACATCGGGATGTGTGCAAAAGGCCAAATGTTTTGGAGTTTTCCTTGATGTGGATCCGAGTCACTTATCTCTTGGCCTTCCATATGCCTCGATATTTCTTGGATTTGACCTTCCATTACCCCATTGAAGCACTATATAAGGAACCCTTTGGATACATTGAAGAAGAGGAATTGAAAAGCAAGAAAACTATAGTCCATTGTTGTCGTAGCTTGCTTATACTTGAGTCTGCATCTCTTTGTACCTTGGAGCACTTTGTGTTCTTCCCAAGCTTTCCTTTTCATCCGGATTTATGCAGGAACACAACAGAATACACAAATAACTACAAAAAAAAATATGCAACGTAAATAACACTTCATTTCATTAATCAATAACTAAAACTTGTTTACATACAGAATGGAAACAAACTAGCTAGAGTGTTGGTAGCTTATCTCTGAGAAGAGATGTGGCAGCTACATGCCACTGAACTCTGTGTTACAATGAGGCTCGAAGGCCTATATATTATTGAGAAACAATGGAAACCCTACACATCCAAAAACCTAACCTTAGGAGGTGAAATGCCAGAATGTGGGCCCCGTTGGGTAACTTGGTACATCAATTTCTGGGGGTCGTAACTTTAGCATACTACCTCTGTTTGACCCACATGATACATCGTTAGAAATATTTGTTTAAGGACTACATCCATGAACAACAAATATCAAGTCTAGCATGGACTCATATTTTCCCAACCATTCAATGCTGAAAAAACATCGTTTAGGGCCTCAAAACGGCTCCAGAAGTTTAGGACCCGAAAATTGCCAAAAATAGTAAATTGTGCTACAATTAAGGAAACTGGAAAAATGAAAGAAACAATGGTGGGGGTCCAAGTGGAATAGGTGGGTGGCCACCAATATCCTCTTGGATCATTCCTCCCCCATTAGGAAGCAATGGTCCCCATTGCGTTGAGTTCCTCCATGAGATGAGGAAACTTCTACTAAACTTGGTCCCTAGTGAGCCACTTTCCCTGGTGAAGGAGTTAGCCTTCTTTGACAACTGGATATAGCTAGATATTTTATTGGTGGGTGTTCTTGATCTATGTGTCCATAATCTGATCAGTTTTCGCTTGTTCCATGCAGTTAGGGTTTAACTTTGTTGGTGTGAGTTGTTCTGCCACGTTTGATGTGTCTAGTAGAGGTGGAAAGTAGGGCCGAAGGCGGTTCACATTGAACATTGGGTGCAGACCAAGGAATGGTGGAATACTGAGCTCGAAGGCATTGTCCCTGACAGCTTTGGTGATTGTGTATGGCCCATATCAGAGCGAGCGAAGCTTGCGGTAGGGTCTAGCGAGGCACTCCTTCTAAAAATGTATCCACACTTTGTCGCCCACCTGGAAGTTGTGTTGCACCCGATGTTGATCATGTCACTACTTGTACTTAGCATTAGACTTGTCCAATATGTCATGAACCTATTCGAGAATGTGCTGAATGTGCTCACTGAAGCTGTTCGCCTTGGAAAATTTAGACTGGATATGAGTTGAATCATCCTCGGTAGCTGCAAATGGCATCGCTACGTCAATGGGACATAGTGGCTAGAATCCCAAGCCCACCTGAAAGGGGATGTGGTTGGTTGAGCTATGGAGGGCTCAATTATAGCTATGTTGTACATAGGGGAGGCTCTCATCCCATGTGCATGGATGCTTTGAGTTGTACATGCGCAAAATGTGTACGATCATCCTGTTGACGACCTCTGTTTGGCCATCAGTCTGGGGATGGAAAGCTGTGGACTTTGTGAGCTTGGTGTCTAGCATTGACCATAGGCTAGACCAGAATGTACTAAGGAACTTGTTGTCTTGGTTTGAGATTATATACTATGGGATCCCAAAGTGTACCCACACTCATTCAAAGAAGAGTTTAGCAGTGGCTTCTGCTGTGATATTCTTCTTGCAGGCCGCCATTATGGCCATCTTTGAGAATCTGTCACCCACCATAAACATACAGTCATTGCTATGCTTAGTAGAAGGAAGGCCTGACATGTAATCCATGGATATGGATTCCCAAGGTCGACTAGGGGTAGGAAACGGAGTATAGAGGCCTTGCTTCTTGATGTATGGTTTGGCAATGGCGTAGGCAGTGCAGGATTGGATGTACTTCCCAACATCCTATTGAAGCTTCAACCAATAGAAATACTTCTGTAGTACTGCCACTATTTTCTTGACACCGAAATTCCTAGTGACCCGACTATAGTACACTTCCCAAATCATCTTGGAATGCTCGCTTGAAAGAAAACAAAGGTGTCCCATGTGACATAGTAGTACATCCTGGAGGTGAAATTTTGGAACTTGGTTTCCCTCCAAGAGTGTCTGGTATGTGTGGCTAAATTCTGGATCGCTCTTGTAGAGAAGCATCCAATCAGAAGTCTCGTTCCCACAAGAGTTGAGCATGGTGGTTATCGCCATGATCGGTGGTCAGCTAAGGAATACTGCAACATTATTAGTCCTTCCCTTCTTGTAGTTGATGTTCAAATGAAACTGTTGTAGATATGTGGACCACTTCTGATGGCGATCGTTCTGTAACTTCCCTTGTGTTTGTATGAACTATGTATGAACTGCAGGAGTTGGTGGTCTATGTGGATGATCGTTTCCTTCCCCAAAATGTAATGCTTCCATTGTTGGAAATCCTATACAATAGAATACATCTCTTTGTCATAAGTGGGATATTTGTAGACTGTGTCGAACAGTGTCTCACCATGATATGCCACTGGATTCCCTTGTTGAGTAAGGACTTCCCCAATAGCATAGTTAGAGGCATCTATCTCAATCTCAAATGGTTATTGCAAGTCTGGTAATGTGAGCACTGGGGCACAACAGAGGCGATGTTTCAATTTTGCAAACACCTTCTGCTGAGTTTTTGACCAAAAGAATTTTGCTTTCGCTCCTCCCTTGGTGACTTGACTCAAGGGCCAAGTGATATGAGAGAATCCCAACACAAACCTGCGGTAGAAATTAGAAAGGCCTAGAAAGCTACAAAGCTCTATTAGAGTAGTTGGGGCTGGCCAATCCCAAATTACTTGGATCTTGGTTGGATCCACATGTACCCCACACTCATCAATAATGTATCCGAGATACTAAACCTAGGTCATGCCAAAAATGCACTTTTCCAAATTGGCACACAACTTGTGTTGCCTCGATGTTTGGAGGACCTGTTGGATGTGGTGGAGGTGCTCTTCCCAAGTCTGGCTGAAGATCAGGATGTCATCCAAGTATACTACTATAAATGAGTTGGTGAATGGCCGCAAGATGTCATCCATCAATCTCATGAAGGTTGCAGGAGCATTTGTCAGCCCAAAAGGCATGACCAACCATTCGAAAAGGCCCTCCTTGGATTTGAAGGCAGTCTTCCACACATCGGTCGGTTAGATCGGTACCTGGTGATACCCAAACTTTAAGTTGATCTTGATAAAATAGTTTACCCCTTTAAGCTGGTCCAAGAGGTCATCAATCTGTGGGATCAAGTACCTATTTCGGATAGTGATCTTGTTCAGGTCCGATAGTCAATACAGAGTCTCCAAGTCCCATCCTTCTTCTATACCAACACGATTGGGCTCCCACAAGGCGATGAACTTGTTCGGATGTGACCCTTCTGTAGTAGCTCCTGAATTTTCCTCTTGATTTCATCATTCTCCAAAACAGAGCGTTGATAGATTAGTCCATTGGGCAGCGACGCACCTGGGGTTAGATTGATGGGGTGCTTGACCTGACAGTGGAGAGGCACCCCATTGGCTGAGGTGAATATGTCCCGGTACTCCTACATGACCTTGTCCATTTGTTGTTGTTGTACGGAGGGGCCGTTTCTGGAGGTCGTGGCCACGATCTTCTTTTTTCCTTGAGGGTGGATCATCAAGAAAACAAACTTCTTGATTTCGGAAATGATCTTACTACATTGTTTTGTAGTAACCAAAGAGATAGTGATAGGAGGTGGTACCTCTGGTATCCTGTACAAATTATTTCCCAACATAATAATAGTAGCGCGAGGCCGGGACTCATACACAACATGTCTCTTCCATAAGTATGGTTGACCTAATAATACATCACAAACATCAAGAGGAGAAATATCACATAATACCTCATCGGTGAAGGGCTTGATGCTATAGGGAAGGCGACACTGCTGGCTGACCCGGAGATCCCATCCTTGGTGAAGCCACCCAATGGTGTACAGTTGCGGGTGTGCTGTGGTCAACAAACCCAACCGCTTCATGACCTCTGCTGAAATCAGGTTCTTTTGGCTCCCACTATCGACAATGAACTGTAGCGAGGAACCCTTTACCCACATCTGGGAGTGGAAAAGACGCTCCTCCTCCTCTAAATCTTCTATTTCTTCCTTTTGGATCTTTGTGGTAGCAATGGTGGCATTGGGATCTGCATCAATAATCTTCTTCCCTCTATCATTCCCCTTCTTAGGTTCTAATTCAGTGTCAGAGTATGCATCTAATTCGGAAGCCTTTATCTCGGCCACCAGTGATTGCTTGGCCTAACACTCACTTGTGTTGTGAGTGGGGCTCTTATGGAACTCGCACCACTTTCCCGCTTCCTTCTTTGGATTTGCAGTGTTGCTCTTTGCTTGATGTTTTGGCAAGTTTTATTGATTCACCATGCCTTGGTTATGTCCTTAGTTTTGTGATTTGGGGGCACCTTTCCCTTGCTTCTGATTCGCAGATCCAAAGTCTCGCTTTTTCTGTTTGATTTTTTGCTCAATTTTGGCAGCATACTGGTATGTCGTACCAAGCGAGGAGATGTCGAGAAAATCCATTTCCTCCTGAATGTATTTGTGCAGACAATTGTGGTACTTCAGCACCAAATTTTTCTCTGAATCTTTGATGCCCAACTTGGTGCGTAGGGTATGGAATAGATTCGTCAGCTCATGCACATATTGATCTCTTTTCTGCCGTAGCGTAGTCCATTGTATGTACTTGTCCTCATAGCTCCCCACAAAATAATATTGTCCCTTTATGGCATCTCAAAAAGAATTCCAAGTGGGTACAGCTGAGAACAGAGAGGGTTCCTCCTCATCCTTTCTCTCACAGTAGGTTTCCCACCAGTCCTTGACATGGGGGGCAACTTTGAGTAGAGAAAAAGTAATCTTTTCCTGGTCAGAAAAGTCATGAACCGAGAAATATCCTTCTAATATATTCAACCATCTATCTACGGCATCTGCATATATTCGGCCATCAAATATGGGAATGTCAAAGTTTACTTGCACCTTAAAATGGGTTGCTCCTCCAGAGTGGCTTCTAGATGCAAATGCGCTGCCAATGGGAAGTCCTTGAAGGATCTGGGGGAAGTTATCCATCATCGCATTCCTTTGTTTTTCAAGGGCCTCCTTGAGCAAGATTTTGATGGGATGTTTTGCACCCTCATCTTTCTTTTCATCCCCCATGGGTGGCCGTTGGGAATTGTGAGGTTGATCTTGCAAAGGTTCAACCAAATTGAGCCTTAACTCTTTATATCCCACCCTCGTTGGGGACATCCAAAGAAGCATCGAGAAAGAGAAAATTGATCTGATACCACTGATCCGGATTTATGCAGGAACGCAATAGAATACACAAATAACCACAGAAACAAATATGCAGTGGAAATAACACTTCATTTCATTAATCAATAACTGAAACTTGTTTACATACGGAATGGAAATAAACTAGCTAGAGTGCTAGTAGCTTATCTCTAAGAAGAGATGTGGCAGCTACATGCCTCTGAACTCTATGTTACAATGGGGCTCGCAGGCCAATATATTATTGAGAAATATTGGAAACTCTACACATCCAAAAACCTAACCCTAGGAGGTGAACCGCCAGAATGTGGGCCCTGTTGGGTAACTTGGTACATCAATTTCCCAGGGTCGTAACTTTAGCATACTACCTTCGTTTGACACGCATGATACATCATTAGAAATAGTTGTTTAAGGACTGCATCCATAAATAGCAAATATCAAGTCCGAAAGTTTAGGGCCTCAAAACAACTCCAAAATTTTAGGACCCGAAAACTGCCAAAAATAGTAAATTGTGCTACAATTAAGGAAACTGAAAAACTTAAAGAAACAATGGTGGGGGTCCAAGTGGAATAGGTGGGTGGCCACCAATATCCTCCTGGATCACCTTTTCTTGTGATATTTCTATCAAGATATGGAGGATGGAGGTGGTGGAGGACTCAGTTTCTCCGGTTTGCAGACGTGCCGACAGAGGTTGTCACTTGTGTAATCTCTGATTTATTTAATAGAATTATCTTTTCATGTCCAATGATGTGTAGTTAAATAAATATTGAATCCATGGATGTGTTTAATTTCTTATGTATCATTGATTATATATGCTAGAGTAGGCCTAACACTATATCATATAGAATTCTTTCCTTATTTACTGTTTTTGAGAAGTGAATTGCTAACGCAAGCGGGATTGGAAAAATCTCAATGGGGATCTACTACAACCGTCTAGAATAAGGTATGTTTCGAGATCCTTCAGTGTTATATGTTGTATTTCTCTTTCATATGGGGAAGGGATTGATTTCTGTGGTTTCTCTGTCTATTGTGGTACACCCCAAGCCATAGGAATTTTTCTCCGTAACAGAGAGGTTGTTCTTCGCTTCCAGAATTTTGAATGGGATTAAAAAAATATTGAACAAAAGAGAAAGAAATCCCTCCTGAAAATTTATCTTAAGCAAGAAAAGAATATAATGAAATGATAGAAGATGGAGACTACAGAGGCAAGTCTTCCATTTTTCCTGAGATAGGTCCATCCCGACTTCCCTTAAGAGCACACAAATTATGCCTAGAGTTTATGGGTGAGTGCATGAAGTTGGTGGACCTTTTAGGTGCAACTATACTTATAGAAAACCGATCAAGTTTATGCCATAACATTTTCTTTCCTCAAGAATTTCATAAAAACATTGTATGTTGCACTACTAGACATTGAACTCTACATGCTTTAAAAAATACAACCCATCATCATTAGATTAAGACCTTTAAAAGATGCACTAACATGTGTTGTACTAATTTCGATGTCTGCTCATTTGGATAATTTTAAAAAAATATTTAAAATTACTAATTTTATTTTGGAAAATTAGCACTGCAATAGTACTATTTGTTATATACATGTTTAAAAATTTTCATATATTAATTCAACCATTTAGGCACTCGAAGAATGCAATAACATGGACACATACCTTATTATTTGCTAAAAAATAAAACATAAATGTTAGAAAAAAATCATAATTGTGTTAGTTGTGAACATTTTCAATAAATAAAATTTATATATTCAGAAAGGTGATTCAATTTCCTACATTTCATATGTTTTACTAGAAGCAAGATTCATTGCGTAGTCAAAATAACCATGTAAGCTTAAGGATGTCTATTTTTAATTTCCGTTGCATATAATGTGTAAAAAGAAGCCATCATTAACTTGCACTCACCCTTACCACCTAGAGTTTGTGGCTAGGAGGATTAAATTCCTAGAGTTTACAGATAGTGGGATATGATATCTTGGACTTTTATGAAGATTTATACAGGGTCCGGAGAGCTGAGTAAAGAGATCCTTAAGGAACTTCTACTTAAGCAAGAATTTTACAGTAAAACATTATTCCCCAAGCTCTAAAATCCTAGTAAGCTTGATCTGGCTCAAGGGTGATCATCGCAAGGGTTGAAAGAAAAATAATTTTTGCACGATCAATGGTTGGGTGGAACGGGTTTGTCCCCATGGAGAGTTGGATTGAGACAACATATAAGTGATTTTTTTTTTGACAAAAACGGATATGTTGTAGATTAAAACTCAGCGATGGAACCACTGAAAAAATTACAAATCTAGTTTATGCAAACCAAAATAGCAAATGCTTGCATATTCCACTTCCTTTGTGCTCGAAAAGATCTCAAGTTAAAACAAAACCATGCCTTTTAGGGTGGGAAAACTAAACATAAGTACATATTTACAAATAGTTCATTTCTTCCTAAAGTCATTGATTTATTAGCGGCTTGATCCACCCTATCATTTAGCTCATGAAGGATATGAAAGAATTCTATATTTCGAAATGTGTTAGAGATGGACTTAATTCTTTTGAGCAGCCTGTCTAACCTTAGATTTATGCATTGATTTTCCCCATTCATTACTTGGATTATTAACCGGGAGTCTCCAAAGACCATGGCTTCATCCACTCCTTTATATCTCAGCTACTTGAGTCATTTCCATAACCCATATGCCTCAGCCATATTATTGGAATCGTCCCCTATATTCCAGTATTATTCAGTTTCAGTTTTTCCTTAATGGAAAATGGTGACCCCTCCCCCTCCCTCCATCCCTGGATTCCCCTTTGAAGCTCCATCAAAAAACAATTTAAAAATATTCCTCTCTTTCATCCAATTCTCAAATTGAGATTTATCAAATATTATTTCCCAATTTTCCAAATGTTTTTTGGCCAAATCTATATCAGCGGAGAAATTGAAGTTTTGCAACCAATTAATTTCAGTATCAGTCAGATTGGTTTTGTTTTTTGAGATCACCATGACACTTACTATTTCTCCCATTAAATATTGCGCCTTGGTTACTACTTTCCATATAGGTTGAGATTTATCCTGGAAAATTCTAAGGTTGCGTTCAATCCAAATGCACCAGCACATGATTTTTGGTAACTTCAGCCAGCATTCTTTAAATCCCTTTTTGTGATCTAGGTCTCCATTGTACACCTTCTCCCAATTGATGAAGAATTGTTGAATATTTCTCGACAATTGAATCACGTCCACACAAGGACTCATCATTTGTTTCCACACGATATTGGCATAGAGGCATTCAAAAAACAAGTGTTGAATGGTCTCACTGGCTTCAGAGCACAATGGGCACCGAAAGGGTCCCACGAAACCTCTCATCTCAATATTTTCTTCGGTGCGAATCATCCCATGTACTAGCATCCATGAAAATATATCAATCTTGGGTAATGTTTTTTTATCCCACAACCTTTTCCAAATCGCCGGATTGCATGGCATTGCTGGAAACGTAGAGAACTTCTTAAAACCTTCAGTCGTTGTGTATTTGTCGGATCTGCATCCCCATCCACGGTGGTCTCTCCTTCCCCTAGCCATCGACGCTAAACCCGACAAATGTTCAAGCAACTATTTATTTTCTTCTTCAATATTTGTTGAGCACTACAGCAGGGACCATCCAACCCAACGATTTGGTGGATCGACTTCCCAAACTGAGATATCCCACATCATGTTGATTTCCTTCAGGTCCATCTAGTTTTTAATTCTTGGGAGATAGGGAGGGATTCCCAAGAATTGTATCCTTCCAAAATTTTATAAGATTACCATTTCCTGGGATCCAATGGAGCTCCTCTTTGAACCTAGGAAGTGCCTTCCTACATAGGGAAAATACCGGAGAGCCTTGCTTGTTCTTTGGCTCAATGTCAAGACACCGAAGTCTCAAACCTGAGAAGTATTTGTGCTTAATCACCTGACTGCTCTAGGAGGGATTTGTATCTATCATATTCGAGAGTATTTTATCTCCCATTTCCATATTTTGGATCTTCAAATCTCTAATCTGCAACCCTCCTTCCATTCGAGGAACTTTAATTTTCTTCTAGCTGACAAGAGAAAAAAAATTTCCCTCCACCATTTTTCCCTCCTTACCAGAGGAAGGATCTTAGCAGGCTTTCAATTTTTGCAATCATTTTGGGAGGAGCTAGCAGTAATGAGAACTATTAGAGAGGATAGTGGTTCAGAACCGCTTTAATCAATACCAGTCTCCCTACCATATTTAACCAAGCTGCTCCCCAACCTAGAATTTTTTTATTTTATTTTTTCTATTAGTGAATTCCAGTCTGAGCTTTTGGGTTTAGCTTTGAACATGGGACCCCCAGATACTTAAAAGAATCCTAGCTAGTCACTCCTTCAATTTCTAGGATATGGGAGATTCCCGACATCTCCCTTGGATTAATATTCCAGCTATAGATCAAGCTCTTCCTAAGGTTAAGATTACTTCTCAAAGCTTAGCAATAGCAATCCATTTCATTCTTGAATCTTCTTGGAATGATCTAGATGGCACCACTGAGTAGGATTGTATCATTGACCAACTGCACATGATTGATATTTTTCGTTCCCCGAGCCATCCTACTTCCAAAGAGCTCTTGATCCCTCCTAGCTTTCTCAAGATAAATACTAAGTACCGAATCTTGGATTGCATAGATAAGTGGTGAAATCGGGCATCCTTTCCTTAGTCCTCATGAAACTTGAAATAAGGTTGTTTCCCTTCCATTAATAAGCGGGGAAATCCAAGGTTTACTAATGCAGACTTTGACCCATTTGATGAATCTTGGATCAAATCTAGATCTTAGCATTACTTGATAGAGAAAGGAAAGACAAACTCTGTCTAAGGTGTTGGCTAAGTCTATTTTTCCACCATTCCTTTTTCACCATTATGCAGGATGGAATGGATTCCTCTTGGACCAAAATGATATTGTCCCAGATTTTCCTTCCTTTAATGAAGCCGCCTTGGTTTTCAGGTATGATATATGGAAGAAAGTTTTTAAATATTCTAGTCATAATTTTAGTTATTATCTTATATCCAATGTTGCATAAATAAATGGGTCAGAACCTGCAAAAATAAGTGGCATCCTTCTCTTTGGGAATAAGTGATAGAAATGTTGAATTTGTGCTACCACCAATTTTATTGCACCTGGGAGATTTTATCACCATTTTAAATAAGTATTTTTGAACAATTCCGCAGCACACCTTAATGAAATTTACATTGAACCCATATGAACCTGGTGCCTTGTCATCCTCCATGTCATCAACAACATATTTTATTTCCTGCATCGTGACCCTTTGGATCAATCTTTCATTGTCTTTTCTTTTGACTATTCGAGGGACTAACTCCATAAGATCATTTTCAGAATTGATGACTGACTCTATTGTGTATATTTCATTGAAGTGTCTGGTTTCTTCCACTTTGATGTCCCCAAAGTCTTGTATAACATGATTTTGGACATGAATCTCATGCACAGTTTTAAAATTCTTCCTTACCTCAGCCTGTTTGTGAAAGAAACCAATTTTTTTGTCCCCATCTTTGAGCCAGCGGCACCTAGATTTTTGTCTCCACATTTCTTCCTCCTTCCTATATGAAATGTGGAGATCATTTTGCAATCTTATTTCCTTTTTTAGATCCTCCTCAGCAATCTATTTGGTTTCCATTTCAATCTAGTGAGACTCAAGCGTTAACGTTGCTTTAACTTTCTTTTGGTTTGGTGTTTCAATCAATTTTTCCCAACTCTTGAGTGCCTTATTTACTCTTCTTAATTTTTCTTCCCATACAAAAAATCAAGAGCCTGTGATTGAGGCTAACCATGCATCCACAACAATTCCCAAGAAATTCTTGTGGGTCACTCACTGAGGGTTGAATCTAAATGGAATTGGGCCGAGATTTTGTCCATTCCTCATCTCTAGCATAATTGGATTGTGATCTGCGCCCCCAAATGGAAATATTTTGGAAGAAGAATTTAGTCCCAAAAGGAGGAAGGAGTCTTGGACCAAAATCTATCCATCCTGGTAGTTATATGCCCTAAACCTAGTCTCTTATTATTCCAAGTGTATTTTCCTTTAGAGGGAATGACATCTGATAGATCCCAATCCATAATGATCTCATCAACATGCTCCCTTATGGGATCTCTGACCAAATACCCTTCTCTTTTTTAATATTGACTAAGAATGATATTAAGGTCTCCGGCTAGAATGGAATTTCCCTGCATATTTCTCCTTTCATCTCGAAGGAGATTCCACCAAAAAACAAATTCAGCATAAGAGGCAGGAGCATAAATATTAAAGAGTCTTACCTAGATTTTAGTTTATTTCTACAACAACATTGTGAGAATCCAGTGAGAGCTATGGTTTATATTAGTTACTTTGAATTTATGATCATCCCATAGCGATCCAATGCCTCCAGAGGCTCCCCTTGAACTGAATGTGGTTCCTCCTCCTTTCTTCCATAATTTTGCACTAACCTGAAGAAATGCATCTTTCTCCAGCTTGATCTCCTGGATCAATAAGATGTCTGGATGGAATAAAGAATTTAATTCTTTCATACCATCTTCCTTGAATTTACTACCTCAACCTCTACAATTCCAGAAGAGGACCCTCATTACTTACTTTTGGTAGACGAGAGCATCCCTTTCTAGAATTTCCCTTGTTGACGAGTGTTTCTAGTATTTTGCAGTAGATTTTCCAAAGTTAACTGGGAGCCTTGCAGTCTATCCTTGTAAATGGCTTTATCTCTCACTTATTTTTTCGATTTACTTCCTCTTTCCTTCTTCTTTCTTGGCGTAGCCATCTCTATTTCCTATTCCTCCTCTTCCTCTTCCTTCGTGTCATATTCTTCCTCTGATTTTCCCTGACTTCCTCCTTCTTTTACCATCTCTACTCCTGAATCTATTTGGATCAGAGAGGCAAAATATTTCTCGGACTAATCTAGTAGAGTTTCTTCTTTTTTGGTTCCTTATTCTCTCCATTGTTGGATTTCTCTTTTGTAACATCAGTTTCATCCCTCGTCTCATTGGCCTTTTGTGTTTCTTGAATTCCTTTTGGAGAGGTTTTCTTTGATGCATTTTTTCCCCTTATTTCCTTTGAAGTTCTCCGCCTTTTGGTTTTGGCTTGGTCCTCTTCACTATTTTCCATCCTTCCTCCTTATCTTGCTGGATCTTGTGATTTTGTGGGAAATTATGAAAGAAGTGCCCGTATTCATGGCATCATCAGCATTTGAATGTTAGCTGCTCATAGTCTAGTTTTTTTAAATGGTACCAGTTCCCAATTGTTAGTTTTATTACTTCTGGTAATCCATCTTCTAGGTCCACCTCCACACAGATGCGAGTACATGCATATTGATCTTTTGGGATTCCCATGTCGATGTATTTCCCCATGGCGTTCCCAATTGCTTGGAGTGATTTTGGATTCCAGTAGTGCATAGGTAGGTTTGGAAGTCTAACCCACACTAGGATTGCTTTGGGGGTATATACCTCGAGGTCAAAGTCATGCCTCAATCCATTCAAGTAAAGGCCTTGCGGCCCCATGAAGTAGGGTCCATTTTGGAAGATTAGGTCCTTGTCATCCTTGGATTCAAAGTCAAATAAGAAATCACCTCGACCTACTGAATAGGAAGCAACATTTTTTGAAATAAGAGGTCTCCAGTTCCTTTGAACCCAGCTCTTTGTGGTTTTAGGTGATGGCCAGAGTCCAATGAATATCCCTATCAACGCTCGATATACCAGTGAGAGAGCCACATGAATAGTATCCTCCGACGGAAAAGAAACTACCAGTACATCCTCGATTCATTTGACGAATTTTGGATGGGATCCATTTAGCAACCCTTTTTATTTGAGTAGAGACTAGATTCTTGAAGACATCTGATAATGGGGTAGGGGGCGGCTCTCCTCCCACCTCAGCCACATTAGAACCACACACACCTATCAACCCCAGGAAAAGACCTTATGAAAGTTGGATCCAATTGGATCTGCCACAGTGAAGGATAGAGTTCAGAGCTGGAACGAATATGCAAGGTTACGATGTCTGGGAATAGATGATTACCAGAGGCAAAATCTGAGATGTCTTCCTTGATGGCCACGCCAGCAGTAGGGATGCTCAGGATTTCATATCACAAATTTCAATAAGTGATTTTTATGAAAGGTAATCTTTTAGTTTAAATAATTATTTTAATTACATTGTAGAGGATTGAATTTAAGATGGTAATTGTATGTTCTATAAAATAATCTTTGAAGGTTAATGATGATATTTTGTATGATATTCTGTTGATTTGGAAATAATATTCTGGTTAAGCCCTTGTTTCTTATATATATATATATATACATACCAGGAGATTTGTTCAAGGAATATTTAGCTTTCCTTTAGGAATTAAATCATTTTTCAATTAACTCAGACATTATAAATTTGTATGGTCTAGGATGATTTATTTTGTTGATAGGTTGTAATATAATACCTTTTTAGAACACTCTACTTCAATTTCTATTAAAAAACTATAAAAAACTTATACAAACACATGAATCAGAAGGATAGAATTAGGATATGTTGTATATATTAATTACTCGCTGATTCATATCAGATCTTAGCCAACTCTGCTAGAGTCCTATTAGTACAGCTTATGTCAGACAGTTTGACAAGATGAACAGTTCACGTCTCTCATATATAAACCCGTCGAATAAAATTTATAAAGATAAGCTTTTAGGTAGATAGTTATTACAGCCTTTAATGTTAAGTCAGTGGATTCATGGAGAAACAAATTTTAGTTTGCCTATATATAGAAGAAGAAGATTGTAAATCAGTGAGAGAAATTTGAGAGAATAGAGTCAAAGCTCAAGATTTTGTGTGTTTGAAAGTGTCGGGAGCCAAATCTATGTAAAAGGTGAAACATCCTTGTAAATTTGCAAGCTTGTATTAATAGAAAATAATTCTATGTTATGTCATGACAAGTTTTATAAGTCTATTGTTATGTTTAAATGCATGTTTTATTTATCCGTGCATTCTCTCCAGAATTACTTGAGTAAATGTTTTTTACATTTACATGTTGTTTACATTTACAGTTTATGTGAAAGAAACATAGAATCCATAAACATTTGACCGAGTAAAAGTTAGTTTTTACAACATAGTGGTCGACACAAGTCTTCTTGAATATTTGGTTATATGATTTTGTAAATCTGTCGAATTATTATTGTGTCGAGTTTTATTCCGAGTTACCGATCAGTGAAAAAGTGATTTTCATTTTATGGGTCTTTAGACAAGGATCCTTTGTAAAATTTTGACTAAAAGTCGCTCAGTCGAGTAAGATAGTTAAATTCAAAACTATGTCGAAGTAAAAGTTATCAAAGTAAAACCTATCGAATAAACCGATCGAAGTTAGATGGTCGAAGTGAACCAGTCGAAGTAAAATCTGTCAAGAAATTTGGTTGAGGTAAAACCGACGAGTAAGTATTGTTGAGGTAAAAAGGTGCCGGGTCGAAATTCTAACCAAAAGTAGTCTATTAAAAACAAATTGACAAAATATTTTGGTCAAGTTTAACTTGTTGACTTGTCTAGTCGTGGTTAGAAAATTTCTACCTAACAAGTGA
Organism: Pseudotsuga menziesii; assembly: GCA_001517045.1. NCBI lineage: Eukaryota > Viridiplantae > Streptophyta > Pinopsida > Pinales > Pinaceae > Pseudotsuga > Pseudotsuga menziesii. The sequence goes on from LPNX010266881.1 coordinate 62,017, forward strand.
AAAGACGTCAAAACTCGACAAGAAATTTAAATTTTATAACTAAGCAGTATCTCAAGATTATATGTCTCAGTCTCCTAATATCTGGTATTAGAGCGAGTTTAGGAAAAAAACCTTGTCTTAAAAAAAGGGGAAAAAAGTAATTTCCTAAGAAAAATTTAAAACTAGCTTCAACTTCTGGTTCACACATGTCGAGTTTACAAACTCCAATTTTTATAGGAAATAATTATGAGTATTGGTCTCTAATAATGAAGGATTTTTTTGAGAGGTCAATATGTCTGGGAGATAGTCCATAATGGTTATGTAAAACCAACAAATCAAGCAACATATAACAACCTCACACAAGCAGAAAAATATGCACTGAGGGAACAAAGGAAGAAATACGGAAAGGATTTGTTCTACATACACCAATCCATGCATGAAAGCATACTCCCAAGAGTAGCAACAACAATTGCCACTACAAAGGAATGTGACATATTGGAAACTGCCTATCAAGTCTTGGACAAGGTAAATACTTCCAAGTTGTAGATTATTAGAAGAGATTTTGAATCTATATCAATGAAATATATAGAGTCAATAGACTCATTCTACACCATAGTTATTGGTCTGATAAATCAACTAAAATATCATGGAGAAAAAATAGAAGACACAAGGGTTGTTGAAAAAGTACTTAGAATTCTTCCCCCGAGATTTGAATCCTTGGTTATGACCTTGGAAGAAAACAAAGACATGTCAGTGTTTACCATTGATGAGTTGCAAGACTCATTCATCAATCACAAACATAGAATCAATAGATCAAATACATCATTGGAAGGTGCATTTGCAACATAGTCATCCATAAATCATGGTAGAGGCAGGGGGAGAAACAACTCTAGAGGTAGAGGAAGAAGTTCTTCTAGAGGAGGATGCGGCAGCAGTTCTGCGAATTTCGTTGGTAGAGGAAATAATCATAACCCAAGTCATCCAAGTGGTCACAGGTTTGATACATAAAAAAATTCAATGTCATTATTGTAATAAATTTGGTCATTATGCATATGAATGTAGGAATAAACAATATTACCAAGGAAGGAAAAGCCCAAATCAGTCGACCAACACCGGCACTCCATGAAGCTCAATGTTAATGGCATGCCACATCTTCAATTGAATGCAATATGGTCCAATAAAGTCCACATGAAATATGGTACATAGATTCAGGATGCAGCAATCATATGATTGGTAATTTAAAAAAAAAATCCAGACTAGATAAAATAATTCAAACTGATGTTACACTTGGAAATAATGTCCAAGTCACTGTTTGGGGAAAATATATTGTTGGTATTATAACCAAATAGGGGGAGAGTAATTTTATTCCTGATGTCTATCATGTCGAAGTTTTGAAACACAATTTGTTGAGGATTGGACAACTAATACAAAAAGGTTACATAGCCTACATAGAAGATAATCATTGTGTGGTCAAAGACATACTTCCATGAAACTAGCTAATAGCAAAAGTGTCAATGAAAAGCAATCGCTTGTTCCCATTGAGGATAGTTCCAGATATGAATGAAAAATACATATACAATATTTTCATTCAAGGAAGAAAGCAAAGAATAAGACATGCATAGAGACAATAAAGAGAACTTAGGGAAACACTGAAATTCAAGAAACATTTCAAACAGAAGTTCAGGATGATTACTGGCTATGGCATTTCAGATTTGTACATCTTAAATTTGGTGGGTTGAAGCTAGTGTACATGAATAATATGGTGAAAGTATTTTCATTGATTGACAAACCATAGAGAGTTTGTGAAGGCTACATTTTTGGCAAGCAACATAGAGAGAATTTTCCAGTTGGAAAGTCATATAGATCGTGCACACTACTTGAGATTGTGCACTCTGATATTTGTGGTCCAATGCAGACATCATCCATTGGTGACTGTAATTATTTTCTTATTTTTATTGATTACTACTCAATAAAACAACATGGGTATATTTTATGAAACATAAATCTGTCATGTCCCCATTCCAATAGGTCTACTACTTGACAATGTTTCACCCACCTACTAGTTACCTAGGTTGGGGGAGGAGGCATTAAATATTGCAATAAGGGAGATATGGGACCCAAGAGAACCTTGGTTTATCATTTACACAATAATTTGGGTCATACAAATAATAAATATGGATAAAATAAAGTGGCATTTCTTCATAAGGACATTTGGAGGTCCATGGGGACCTTGGGTGGCTAGATTCCTCCTTACACATGTCATGACTTAACCCTAATTTAAAAATTATGAGTGACTGAAGGTTCTTAGAAGGTGAAGTTTCATAAAATTACATATCATGAGCCCAAGTATTCTAATGGGTGAGGAGGAGTAACTCCCCATAGAAGAGGAAGAGTCTAGGAAGAAACTAGGTGCCATGTGGAGCTAGATTCCCTGCGTTTTATGACAACAATGATGGAATATTATATGGAAAGTCAGACCTGTTTGCGGACCTGATTTCAGACCTATGAAAACATGAAATTTCAGGGATAAAAATATCCTCCAATAATTATCACTTTGTACTAGGTGGAATCCATTTGAATTTGGCGGAAGATGAAGGGTTGAGGAAAAGGTCAAGTGGCATGGAGGTTACTAAATATAAATGATGAGGTGGGGGAAGCATATGGGAATGAATTAGACATTTTAGGACCTTAGGAGGGTTACAAAAATATTTCATGAGGAATTTAAATTGTTTTTTATCATTTGATCACTTTCCTTTGGCATTTGAAGAGCATTAGCTTGTCCTTTGCACGGTGAGTGCACACTTACCCTTCTAGTGACACAATTTCGAGAAAGTGAGATTCTCATACAATTTTTCCATGGTAGAGGCAATTAATACCTCTCATTTGGAGATTAATAATAATAAAAAAATTCATATAGGATGCTTCTTTTGTTCGTGACCCATCTCTCCTCCCATTCTCTCAAAATCCACTTCCATATTTCCATGTTTTTCTAGGAAGGCGCAGTTGTGTGAATGGTGGTTGTGCCCCATTGATTTAAGTTGAATCCCAAGAATGGGTGAATGATTAATTTATCTGTAATATTTCCTAAAAATCCTATTTAATTCAAAATCATAAGAATTACATATGTAAATGTCCACATTTCCAAACTTTCATGTGACTAGCTTCCATGTGATGATTTTCCCTTTCAATGGAGATTGTATATCTGATGTGTATTGCGACTTGGGTCAATGTTATATGCTGTTAGTGAGATATTTAAATTATTTCAATGTTATATATTCATATTTATATTTTATGAACCATTATATGCACCATTTATGAGTTGAATTTGAGCTTTTGTGTGTCATTTCCCTTAAGCAAATATCACTGAAATTATGCATTCGAATATGAAGCTTTAATCCTCTGTTTTATAAATATTAACCACAAAAATTACAGTACATAAAGTATAATTACACTCCCCATACTATGTTCTGAAATTTTTTAGGGTTTCATAGGATTTGGAGAGTCATTTCTTCCCACACCCTAGGGGGAATTGGATCATAAATTGCTAGTAATTTTGCCCTTTTTTCCATCATGCCCAAATCAAGTTGTAGATTTATATGAACTGTAATAAAAATATAATAAATTCAATTGAGTATTAATAATACTCCCCACATCAGTCCCTACAAAATTTGAGACCCTCTTGTGCCATTCGAATCCCCCTGAGTCAAAACTAGTCAAGACAATTCTTCCAAAAGTATGCCTTTGTTGGGAATTTTTGAATTGAGAAATTACAAGTGGTATAAGAGCATGCTATTGGAACCTGATATATATATTTATATTTTTTCTGATTCTGACCTCCCTCCCTTAGAAACTGAGACTGGAGACCTTAACAGTGGAAAGGAAGGAAGTGGAGAGGTTAGTTCTTTTTACAAGAAGATTAAGGAAAAACTAGAACTGGGAGATATGGATGACAAAGAAAAGAATGAGCACCTTAATACATTAATTAAATCAGCTCTTGAATGCATGGCCAAACATTTTATTCAAGTATTTTAATTGTTGGCTATCCAACTTGGGAGCAAGTCAACACCCGGGAGTAGTAGTAGTACACCCCATGAGGAGGGGAAGACCAATGGAGAAACCATTTTTTTGAAGACTGGACCTCATAACAAATCTCATGAGTTCAAAAATAAGAATTTACCTACAATACCTAAGTTTTTAGATTCCAAATAATTCCCTTACACTACCTATGATGTTAGAGAAGCAGCAAATTATTGGCATCAATTAAGTGATGCATGTAGGAAAGTCCTAACTTTTGATCAGTTCATTAGAGCTTCTCGTCAGTTCAAGCAGGGAGGAAATGGGAATATGGAATCACATATTAACCATGAATTAAAATACACCATGGGAAAATTAATAATTCCTTCCTTTGATGGTTGCTCACAAATGTCTACTAGTGCTTGGATGCAAAAATTAAGTGTATATTTCCAATTAAATCCTATGGTTGAAGAAGATGCATTGAAAATGGACACTCTGCATCTTAAAGGGGAAGCTAGTGATTGGTGGTTCCATGGTATTATAACCTTGGTACATTATCATATTTTATCTTATGAGTATTTCTCCAATGCATTTATGGAGATATTTTAGAGGAAATACCCTGAACTTCCTTTCAAAGAACTAGCGCAATTGAAGCAAGTAGGAGCTCCTAAAGCATATATCTTAGAATTTGAAAGATTTCAGTAATGGTTTGTGATGTATCTATGGATAGGATGATTTTATTGTTTACTGAAGTATTTATAGAACCTTTGAGAGGGCTAGTTAAATCCCACAAGCCAGCCACATTGAAGGATTCCATGAATTTGACATGGGATTTGCATAATGTATTGCCAAGAACCAAATACCCTCCCAAACCAAATTTCCCTTCCAATTTCAAGGAAGGTACGAAACCATGGAAAAATTACTCCTCTACCAAATAAAATAAAGGAGTACCAAGAAATCAAGAGCTTAGAATAAATAAGCTATATTTTACATGCCAACAACCTTGGGTCCCAGGACATAGATGTGCCAAGGGGAAGGAACACTACATTGAATCTTTCCATGAATATGATTAAGAGGAGGAGGAGGAAGAAGAAGCAAAACTTGCAGCCCAAGAAGAAGGGTATCAAACAGTTGAAGAGGAAAAAACCACTACTGACACATGAACAATTGCATCCCTCTCGGGTGTACCTAGATTCCACACCATAAGGCTTAAGGGAATCATACAAGGCCAAAAGGTCACGGTTCTACTGGATGGTGGAGCCACTCACAAATTCATAGATTCATCCTTGGTGGAGAGGATAAATTTATAGTCTGAAAATTTTGATGGTTTCACAGTCATCATTCCAGGTAACAATTCTATGGACTGCACTAAATGGACTCCAAAGCTCCAAGTTACTCTATGAAATCATACTATCACTGACAATTTTTATGTAGTGAATGTGGCTGACACAAATGTGGTTTTTGGATTACAATTATTTTACTCTTTAGGGTATCATATAGTGAATTATCAAGTCCCTAAAATAAGGTTCAAAGTTTCAGAAGGGAAACCCATCTTGTTGATGGGAATGCACACTTACCCAAATCAAGTGGTGTCCTCTCACAGCATGAGGACTATATTGAGGCATGGAGATATAGAATGGGATACTAAATGTTTAATTACATCTCATAAAACTCACTTGAATATTTCCAATCATCCTAAGAAGATAGAGAAACTATTGAGTAAGTATGAGAAGGTTTTAGGAGACCTTCTCCTAGGAGGACCACTGGATAGAGGTGTTGAGCATATCATTGAATTAAGGATAGGAACCCAACCTATAAAAATTAATCCCTATAGGAACCCCAAAAGGATTCAATATGATATTGAATAGGCCATTAAATAACTCTTAGAGTTGGGTCTCATAAGGCCTAGTTCTAGTCCATTTGCTTCTTCAATTGTTATGGTAAAAAAGAAAGATGGAACCTTGAGAATGTGCATTGATTTTAGAGCTTTAAACAAGAATAATGTGAAGAATAGATACCTCATACCAAGGATTGATGATATCATGGATGAGCTCCATGGGACCAAGATCTTCTCAAATATTGACCTTAGATCTAGTTATCATCCAATTCGAATGAGAGAAGAAGACATACCAAAGACTGATTCTAGATGCCACTATGGTCACATTCAGGATGTTGGCATGCCCTTTGGCTTGAAAAATGCACCTTCCACCTTACAATCATGCATGAACAAAATATTCCACAAGAAAATTCGTAATTTTGTACTATTTTTCTATGATGACATTCTTATTTACAGTAAAACTTGGAAGGAACATTTGCATCATCTAGAAGAGGTATTAAAAATTATGCATGATAAATATTTGTTTGTTAAGCAATCAAAATGTGAGTTTGGTTTGACATATCTCTTGTATCTTGGAAACATAATTGTTCAGGATGTTGTGAAGGTGGATATGGAGAAAATAAGATCCATTTTAGAGTGGCCGCATCCCAAAAGTCTCACTGATTTGAGAGGATTTATTGGAATTTGCACCTACTGCAGAAAGTTTGTAAAGGAGTTCTCCCAACTCACTTCACCTCTCACTTATTTGACAAATAAATATGCTTTCCAATGGAATTAAAGGGATGGAAAATATTTCCAAAGACTGAAGGAGGTAATAAGCAACTATCCTATTCTAGCCTTGCCTGATTTTTATAAACCATTTGTCTTGGAATGTGATGCATCAGGAGAAGGCATTGGAGCAGTCCTAAAATGAGGAAAACACCCAATAGATTTTGAGATTATGAAGATACATACACATGAGAATATTTAATCCATTTATGACAAATAAATGATAACCATCATGCATTCTTTGATCAAGTTTAGATAATACTTGGTGGGAAACAAATTTGTGGTCAAAACTGACCATAACAGTTTAAGGTACTTCCTCTCTCAAAAGGATTTAAATGAAAGGAAACAAAAGTGTGTGGGTAATATTAAAGAATTTGACTCTGATATTGAATATTTGAATGGAAAAAATAATGTGGTAGTGTATGCCTTATCTAGAATACCTTCTATTTTTCTAATAGATGTAGCAGAAAATTGGAAAGCCACATTAGAACTAGAAACATTTTCTTATGAATTTTTTGATGGGACTAACCATGATGATAGGTATAAGGTGTTTGAAGGAATAATCTACTACAAAGTTAGAATATATTTGGTCCCTAATTCGATTTTGAAGGAGGAAATTTTAAAGAAATCTCATGATTCTCCTCTAGCAGGTCACCTTGGTTTCTTCAAAACATACCGAATGTTGAGGGAAATATATGCATGGAAAGGATTAAAGGATGATGTTGTGAAGTATGTTAATGAATACCCTACATATCAGTGAAATAAATTGGAGCACACTCATCCATATGGTCTCTTAAATCCCTTTCCTATTCCAGCGCAAAAATGGGAGAGCATTTCCATGGACTTCATAACTGGTTTGCCCAAAGTATTTGGTAAGGATTGCATATTTATGGTGGTTGATAGATTCAATAAATTTTCTAATTTATTTGTTGTTTCTAACACTCTCACTGCTGCACAACTGGCTGAATTTTATTTTTTTTTAAATTTGATTGCATGGGATTTCTAAGAGCATTGTTAGTGACATAGATAATAGATTTTTTAGTGCATTTTGGCAAAAAATCTTCAAAATGGTGGGAAAAAATTTGACACCTAGAACAAGATATCATCTCCAAACTGATGGAAAAACAGAGGGTGAATCAATGGTTGGAAGGCTACTTGAGGAACTATGTTAGTGGGTAGAAAACAAAATGGATAAAATAGTTGCATTTGGGTGAGTTTTGTTACAATACTACTTTCCATATGTCCATTAGCATGTCTCATTTTAAATAAATTTATGGTTATGATGCATCCAATTTTATTGACCAAATTTTTGGTGATAGTAGAGCTCCAAAGGCTAAGGATTGGATTGAAGAAATTCAAGAAATTTTGAAGGTTTTGAGAGATAACTTGCAGGTTGCTCAAAATCAGCAGAAACAATATGCAGATCAAAATAGAATGGACAGACAATTCCAAGTGAATTACTTGGTGTATTTGAGGTTGCGACCCTAAAAACAAACCACCGTAAAAGGTAAAATTTCATAAAATCTCAAACCAATATTTTATGGTCCCTACAAGGTGATTCAAAAAGTTGGAGAAGTGTCCTATCAATTAGAGCTTCTCATGGGAAGAAAAATTCATAATGTATTTCATGTTTCTTGTCTAAAGAAGGTTATAGGGAAGAAAATTTCAATTTCAGACACTTTACCACCTTTGGATGATGAAGGACAAATTTTTCTGATTCCAAACAAAATATTGAGAACAATAGAGAGAAGTCTACGAAGCAAAACAATAAATGAATATTTTGTACAATGGAAGGATTTTCGTGTTGAGGAGGGCACTTGGGAAAATGAGAACATTTTGAAGCATCCAAAATTAGAATTTCTTGAGGACAAGAAATATTTGGTGGGGAGGATTGTCATGTCCCCATTCCAATAGGTCTACTAATTGACAATGTTTCACCCACCTACTAGTTCCCTAGGATGGGGGAGGAGGCATTAAATATTCCAATAAGGGAGCTATGGGACCCAAGATAACCTTATTTTATCATTTACAAATTAATTTGGGTAATAAAAATAATGAATATGGAGAAAATAAAGTGGCATTGCTTCATAAGGACATTTGGAGGTCCATGGGGGCCTTGGGTGGCTAGATTCCTCCTTACACATGTCATGACTTTACCCAAAATTTGAAATTATGAGTGATTGAAAGTTATTGGAAGGTGAAGAGTCATAAAATGACATATAATGAGCCCAAGGATTCGAATGGGTGAGGAGGAGTAACACCCCATAGAAGAGGAAGAGTCTAGGAAGAAACTAGGTTCCATGTGGAGCTAGATTCCCCACGCTTTATGACAACAATGATGGAAGATTATATGACAATTCAAACCTGATTGCATACCTAATTGTAGACCTATGAAAACTTGAAATTTCAGGGATAAATATATCCTCCAAGAGGGCGCACTTCGGACTAGGTGGAATCCATTCGAATTTGGTGGAAGATGAAGGGTTAAGGAGAAGGCCAAGTGGAATCACTAATACATATGTGCAAATTTGCGACGATTTTTCATTGTTATTTCCATGTTTCATTGTCTCAATTAAGACAATAATGGATGCGATGTCTTGTGGTACTTATTTCGTCGCTATAACGATGAACTCTATAATCCGTCGATATAGAGACGAAAACTGGCTGCCACGTGTCTTCTATATGGTGGCCTTGAAATTGTTTTTTTTTTAATTCATTTTCTACGTTTTCTTGCTCTATCAACAAAATTATCGTCCCTATAATGACGAAAATATGGCCAAAAAATGATGGGAAAATTTTTGGTTCCACGCAAAACCGTGGAACAGTTATGACAAACATTTGTCTCTCTATCAACGAATTCTAGAATTTGAACAGAAATTGCTTCCATGTAAAACCATGGAAAACCAATCTCTATCAACGAAATCTGCAAGTTGAACAGTAATTTTTCCATGAAACTACGTTTCTATAGAGATGATATTCGTGGAAAGCCACCCGAGGTTTCGACAATTTTGTAATACCCATGACAAAAGTTCATCAATATTGAGATGAAACCTCGAGGTTTAAAAAAATTTAAAAACCATGGAAAGGCACATTCCTTTCCATGGTTTTGGATCTTCAATAAGTTCTTGTGATTGATGTGCAGTCTCATGGAACTTTTAATTATGTTTTAAACCAGATTTAATCAGCGCTATAGAGCAGATTTCCATAAGGTAATTCCGAGCGACAAACTGGGGAAAACCTACCATGTGATTTGATGTTTTAGGGATGAGTTTAATACATGTAAATGACAGAAATTTTCAGATCTTATAAAACAAAAAAAGAAAGATGAATTAAGATTTAAAATGGTAGAAAAGCTATGATTAGTGCCTAACAAATCCAAGTTAGCCAGATGGGGTCAATTGAGGATCTCATGGAGGCTCTAGTGATTAAAGAGTAGATAGGGTTGAATGGTTCAAACATAATCTTCTCCTTAATAACTAGATCCACTTCAGAAATATTCAATAGGAAAATCCTAAGCTAGACATTAGATATTTGTGAAACAAGAGCCACAAGGTGGCAATGTCACCGCAATTCCTAAAAATTATTACTACAAGACAAATGCTATAAAATGGCAATATACCTCTGTTTCAACCCCAACAAAGATTCCCATGCCAAACCAAGAAATCTATCATAATACACTTGTAATATAACTACAAATGGTAGCTTCAGAGATGGAGGATAAAGGATAATTGCTCTTACTAGGTTTTAAGACTCGAGACTCCTCTTCCCCATGAGAAGTTTGGAAGAAAATAAATGGGAACAAAAAAATTCCAAGCTTTTGGTAGAAAATGAAAAATAAAACACAATTTTGAATAGTAATTTAAAGAAACGATGAATCAATGGAGCCAAAAGATGAAAACAAACAGTTCTGATAGAGGGAAAGTGGTTAAAAAACAGAGGTGGGCAATGCATAGAGAGAACATAAGAGTGATAAAAGAAGGGAATGGTATAGCAAGAACACAACAAAGACAGTTAGGTCTAATATTCTTATGTTTCTATACAAACATTGGATAGGAAGCATGATGAATAGGTTATAAATGAAAATAGCAAAGTTATATTATATGACAAGTACAAGCAAGTCATATAAAATATTAATGCATAGGGAGAATGTAGGCAATGCAAGAACCCTTACCTTATCAATCTCCTTTCACCAGGTCCATTGGCCCATACCGCTTGCAAAGAGTTGTCCTAATAAACAGAAAACCACTGTGTTGGCTGGCAATTAAATTTATAAAATAAATAAATAATCCATTCCTATACCTATACACAAGTGGTCATTTTGCTAGGCATGGAAAATATCAAAATACTCTATGAAATAAAAAAATGGGCATACAATTAAATCAGCTAATGCTGTCTAGAAAGTGTGTTCTTGGGGTAATTCCACCAAGAGATGTGGTTCTAGAGTCACATTCCACATGTCCTGTGAAGGAAATCAACAATCAATCTATCCAGCACACATTTTCCACTAGAATATCAACTCGCATTTAAATGCTATATTACAATACCGTTGCCTCATTGATGTGGAAACTTGTGTTTGTATTCGATAATATTTCTTTAACCATTGTATTAAAACAAAAACAACACACAAATTTTAAATTTTAAGACATAAATATATTAAATACACATATAAATAGTTTTTACTGGAAATATGTGGACACTGTTAATACAACCATCCTGTTAAACAATATATAACAAAAAACAGAGGAAAGAGTCATGTTTTCTTACTATATGAATAAAATGTCACTAAATACTCCGGATAAATATTTGTTATCAATGAAATGTTAACTTTCCAGTAAATAATAGCCCGCACGGGTGTGGCTCATTGGCGGTTCAGTTGTTATGAAGTCACGAGATCAAATCCCACCCGAGTTTACCTATGTCCCATGTCTTGCGAAGGGTGTGGAACCCCTATGGGTATAGTGGTAGCGGGAATGGATCCCTAGACCCTGTGTCATGTGAGTACCATCCCAACTCCAATTCTCGATTCCCTTAGTTACTAAAAAAAAACTTTCCAGTAAATAATATTTAGATATGGAAATATTTGATCTAACAGAATGCACTTTGAGGGGCTCATGGAATGATTTTGTAGCGCACATATTAATACATTTTTTTTTACTGATAAGAGAGTACTTCAATTTCTTATTGACTCTAAGACTCACCCCATAAACATGCATTCTACAACCATGTGTGTATATGTCATATAAAGAGAGAGGAAGAGAGAGACCTTTATGAAATAGTGCAAGCCCTTGAGATAGGTAAAGGGGTCAGTGACAACATGGAGAAAGTAATGATGCCAAAAGAGCTTTATATGCCTCCAACTGAAAATCTGTTGTATTGAAAGATGGTTCTTCTTCAAAATAAGAGATATTTTCCTTGTCACAAAACCGCAGGATTGATGAATTAGTTGAAGCATTCATTGCCACAGTATTCAAAACCAAATCCACCTCTGCTCTCCAACGATCAGAACATAAAGAGCCACCCTACAAGCATTATCAAAATATAAACAGATTTTTAGTAAACAAAAATTTCAATTATCTACAAGGAAATACACAAAAATTAATTTAATCCAAAAAAATTTAAATACACATGAACTGAAAGGAAATATATTGTATAAAAGCAACTTTGAAAATTTAACAATACAATTTTTTGCTCAGAATTTATTATGCATTCTTTAAAATATTTCATTTAAAAGTTTGGTGTATGGTGATTAATTTCAAATTTCTCATTGGTTTTCCATTATTTAGTTTTCATACTTCAGAGTCCAACCATAGACCTAAGGGATTTATAATTGTTCTGTAAATTTGAAATCATCAAAGTTTCATAGCAATCTTAATCACCAAATTTTAGTATTCTATAAGTTATGAAATATAAATCATGTCATTTGAAAATACCATTCATCTTTGTTCAACATCCAGATAACTATTGTAAGTACATGCAATGTTGTTGCAACATTCAGTGGATATTTCTTGACCCATTTTCTATTATTTATTTCTCATATTTTCTCCTAATAGTCCTTACAAACTCGGCAACCGACATCTTTTCAACGGCATCCTCCAATTGCAGAGTTAAATTCAAACCATTAAGAAGCAAAACCCTGGACATGAATTTGTTCTCCTCAATTTCATGCTTGGGTTTCTTCTTAGGAAGCACTCCAAGGTAGCCCTCATTGCTGCTTATTTTCCTCCTGGTAGAATATTTTTCCATCTTGGACACAAGAAACGACAAACCGTAGAGGGAATATTGTGTTATTCTATCGCAACACTTTCCTACACTTACAATTTGCAAGAATTGATGCATGCAATGGTGTTTCATTAGTTTATATAGAGAATGTTATGGCTGGGTCGATGTCTCACTAATTACTGAAAGAAATTATGCGTGTACAACTCAATACAAGCTCTGGTGTTCCACAATTGCTACAAAGCTCCGCTCAGTAACCTCAAAACCACTATGAGCAAACAAAAACAGTTTGCTATAGAACATTCGGGATTCAAACTCCAAAAAGTTTCCATTATCAAAGAAAAACTAACAACCATACTCAGGGTTTAATTGAATTGTAGTACATCCAGCTGACACCTATGATGTCTGATACACCACCAATGTTGGAGGAGCTGAAATCAAAACCTACGTCAGTGAAATATAGCCCAATCAACAATCAAATAAATAATATTAAAATAATTTTATTTAATATAAATTTTAAAAACTTTTAAAAAATTTACAACCATGAAAAATTAAACAATGTACGGTTGGTTGGATTAATGGACATAACTCATCCATATATATCACCAATTGTAGTGACATAACAAGGGTTAAGAGCAACACAACCAAATTTGAGAAACATGCACACTAATAAACTTTTCAATGACAAGCATCCAATATAATAGAGAAAGGTCTTACCCGATTATAATTTATTATCAAGAGACAATTGAAGATGATATCCATTGACCAAGAATCAAGTATCAAATACATCCAATCAACCATCCATAAGCATCAAATAAGAGTACTAAACAATAGTATAAGAATTCTCTTCACAACTTCTACTTGTTTTTTACCACAATTAGATATTTTGGTTGGTTGTTATGAAGGAATTTGTATTAGTAAGCCACTGCATTCTAGATGTATGAATTTGTAGGAATATCTTTGTATGCCAACCTCTTATGGTTCATTTGATAGAAGAGGAGGAGGTGGAGCTTATGGAAACTGAAAAAAAACAAGGATGGTGGAAACACACCCAATCCTTTTGCAGATGTAGCTATCAATAATGATGTAAATGGTCATGTTTCCCCTACTGGATCTACATCTCCTACAATTGATCACTCACAAGTAGAACTCACTAAGGTTGGTTTCTCTCTCAACATATTTTTTGTTTGACTATAATACTCCTTGGTTTGTCCTTTGTTGGTAATCTCTATCTTCTTCCTATTACTGCACATTGCCCTTTACAATGAGTATTTTCTTGCTTCCAGTTTGACATTTAATATTATATTTGAAAAAGAGTTTATTGAATTCTAGTCAAATAATGGCTAGGGAAGTTCACAGCAGTGCCACAAATGTAATTGCAATGAAGTTAAATCAATTCAATTTATGGTTGTGGACTAAGTTACATGATACGGGGAAACATGTATGTGTTTCCAAAACTGAAACACACTAGAAATGTGACCATTCATTTATAAATAGCACATTATATTGGAACTTTGAAAGAAAGGATTATGAATAAATGAGCAAGAACATTTAAAATACAAGCAAAGTTCCACCATCACTTATATTGGGATCCTCACCATTAGTATCACACTCTGCCTCCTCATCTAGCCTTTGGCTTTGCCTCAATCCTGCAGGGACATCGATTAACACCATTCAATTTTGATGAAACTACCTAATACAAGCCTTAAAATATCATAGAAAAAGCTCATGCCTAATCAATGATTTTGGCTTGAGTGAAGGGTGAATTTTTTCTAAGGCGATGATAGAGAAGAATTCAACAATCAATGGCACCAACATCGGGTTACATAAAGGGCTTGGTGCTCTTGATTAAATTCCAATCCCATTCCTTGATACATGATAGAATCCAATCAAACGACTGTAATCTTGCCAATCGTGAAATCCTTTAAATTGTTAAGTCTGTTGAATTTTAAATGGATTATGAAATTCTACTTTCTCCGTATGAAGTATGTTGAGGTTGGAAACTTTCTCAAATAGTTAGTGGTAATGTTAAAAATTTAAGTAAAAGGATAGAAAAGGAAATATAGAGGAAATGTCAACTTTTACCAGCATTTTTGGTCAAGGCTAGTAAAACAACTGAGTCAAACCAAGTCAAAATAGGTGGATGTAGAGAAGAAAACATGTTGTATGGAAATTGGTATGGCATGGAAATTATTTTCCAGCTGTACAAACATGTTTCCATTGGACCTATCTTTATGGCTGGTAGTGGTAATTGGTAACACATTTCTAGTCTCTACCACACATTTCTGTACCAAAATGTTCATGGCACAGCACCTATTCTAGTCTTTCCGGCAACTTAGCCATGGACTCTAGTGCCATGGAAAATGAATTTGGTTGCAAGGAACCTTACTTCTATTTAATTACAAGGACAAACAACTATATCTTCCACACAATTGTATTAGTGACCGGTTCCTTTCAATCAATCACTTCTATGAATGAAGAAGACATACTAAGTTGATTTAGTGCTTATAGATGAAAATGTAAATGATATCAAGTCAATGTATTCAATTCAATATATATGGAATTAGTAGCAAGGTCATCCAGTAGCACTTTAGCATACAAGAGATCATTAGTCGTGTAACCATATACAATTCAATTGTAGTATTTAACCAACCAATAACCTTCCATTCAGGTATGAGGACTCATATAAATATAGCAGCAGCAATAATACAATATGACAATTCTAATTATGACAATTTTATAGCAGCACTGAAGGTTACCAATGTAAGGTGTATAAGAGTTTTAGTTTTACATTCAATGTAAACCACACCACTCCAAACCTTGAACACTATTCTTAGCAATATAGGACAACCACCAAATGTATGTTCCAGACTTGTAGCTATGCAAATAATTTAAATTTTCAGACTTTATTTACCTCTCTTAAACAATATCACCATCCAACTAATAGTAACCTTTGATTTAGTTCGGTGTTTACTGTGGTTGCGGGTAGGGAGGGCTGTCAAAGTTTGACAGTTTGCAGTTTATTGCAAACTATAGGTAGCAAGTGGAAGTGTGTTGATATAGGGTTTTTACAACCTTGTTTTCGAAATGGTTGCTGAAATGGTAAAAACCAACATAGATTCCTCTCAAATAGAATACATGGTGGCCCTTTAAATAAAATACATGGCATGGAGTTATCTTGGCACCTAAGAGAATTGGGTTTTCGAGTCCACAGAGCACTAGTTATTGTATTATAATTAACACAATAACCACTTACATATCCTATTAAAATCATTCATAGTCTAGCTTTGAACTGTCAATTCATGGGAATTTTGACATGATGACCAAAAGGAATGAACAAAACTAGAAACAAACCCACATTTTGCAGACATGCCAACTAGATAAATACCCACAAAATCATATGAATCAAATCCATATTTTATGCTAAGGATATGAACATTCTTACCCTGATAATAAGCCATGATGTTTGCACAAATCAGAAGCACCGACGAGAAATTAAAATCATTCGGCCTCATCCCCATCATCATCGCTTGCCAATGCATCTTTCTCATTCAGAGCATACCCTGCAATCATATAGCTCCACAAAAGCACCACATTCCATTAAGGAATATTGTCAAAATATCTCACAACAAGCAAACAAATACATGGAAGCATTAAAATATCACATTCCCTTCCTCCTTTTCCTCGATAACTATTGGTTTTATTTCTCACATTGAATTTCCCAAGTTCACCTGGACAACTCATGCTTCATGCTTGCAAGGATATTTGAGCCATTTCATCTCCACCACATCCACAAAAATGAAAAAAACCATGATTAAAATAAAAACACAATAGGTGATCAAGAAAAACATAGAAGGAAACAAACCTAAATGTCTAAACATTGTTGCCATTCTGGAGGTGGGGCAGGTGGTTCTAGAAGCATGGGCTCACATGCGAAGGGAGTGGATGATGCACTAATAGTAAAATTCCTTCGCCCTCCCTTGTTGTAAAAAAAACATCATAGCCTGTTCTAGATCCTTCAGTGAAAGTTCGAAATCGAAAACCCCCAAAATGGGAGCCGTAGCTGATCCTGCGCGGGTGTTTTTTAATTCTACATTTTTTTTTGATTATTTTCATATTTTATATTTGGTTTTTTGTTTTGTTTTTTTATTTTGCATATTTATCTTTTGTTTAGTTTATTTTAGGTTTTTTTATTTGCATATTTTATATTTTGTTGCATTTTAAATTAATTATAGTTAAACAAATCTATGTTTTTAATTTAGTATAGTTTAATTTAATTTAATTTAATTTAACTAGGATTTTGTCATAATTTGTATTGGTTTCATTGCTTATAGTGATATCCTATACATAAGTCCCTTCAAGGATGAACACGATGATGATGACCATGATCATGATGATCTTCATCATGATAATGATAATCATGATGAAGATGAAGACAACAAATATGATGGTGATGATGACAACAACGAAGATCATCATCGTCATCATTATCCTCATCATCATCCTTGTCATCTTCATAACCATCGTCTTCGTCATCTTCATCAATATAATCATCACCATCTTCATAATCATCACCGTCGTCATCGTCATCATCATCATCATGATCTTCTTCGTCATCGTCATCTTCCTTATCATCATCATCATAATCATCATATTCATCATCAACGTCTTCATTATCACCATCATCATCTTGATCATCATCATCATATTCATCGTCATCATCATCAGCATCTTCATCTTCATCATCATATTCATCATCGGCATCCAATTTATCAGCATCCCCATGATCATGATCATCATCTTCATCATCATCAGCATCATCATCATTTTCATTTTCATTGTCATCATCTTCATCATCATCATCATCTTCATCATCGCAATTTTAGGGGGAGCTCAGTGAATGAAGACATCTACATGATAGGGGGAGAAACTAGTTGAGTGGAAAATTAATTATTGCTCCTAACACCCATTCCAAGGACTAATCTGACAATTCAATATGATCCGAGGAAGTAGTAAAAAAAAATACAACTTTTTGGGCCCTGTGAACCCTCATGTTCTTAGATTTGTGCACATGAAGAATCAAGACTTATGGACCTTGTCCAGTGTCTTAAAAGAGGATCCAAAATGAGCAGTTTGGTAGTTCCATAAAGTGCATTCTTTATAGGAGTGAATAATCACTCATAACCATTCTATTATAATGTTGGCAAAGCTCAGAACAATTTAGTGAAGACCAAAGTAAATATCTTGTCATCACATCTTCATCATCAGCATCATCTTCATCAGCATATTCATCATCATCACCATCACCATCATCTTCATCATCATCATCATCATCATCATCACCATCACCATCATCTTCATCTTCATCATGAACATCATCATCATCATCATCATCATCCTCATCCTCATCCTAATCATCATCATGATAATCATGATAATCATGATCATCATCTTCATCATCGACCTCATCCTAGACATCATCATCATCCTTATCATCCTCATCCTCATCATCATCATCCTCATCCTTGCCCTCATCATCATCATCATCATGGTTGTCGTCGTCATCACCACCACCATCATTGATTAGCATCATCATCTTCATCAGCATCGTCATCATCATCATCTCCCTTTTCCTAATCAACATCTATGTTCGATCCGCAGAAAGTGGTAGGGGCTACAAAGATCTACGGTTGGAACAAGATGTTGGGTAGATCAACGGGTGAGAAGCATTCGGCGATTAGAAGTTGCTCACTCGTTCATATGAAAAAGGGTTATCATAATGTTAAAGTTCTCAAGGTTGAGCGGTCCCTATGAAGATAGTTTAGAGATCGACGGTTGATATTGATCTCCCCAAATCAAGCTGTGCATGTTGATAGTGTTGATCTCCCCTATTATGTCTCCCCTCCTCACTCGCCTCACCTTTTGACTTGAGTCCTCTTCTTCTTCCTCCTCTTCCTTTCGTGGGCTCTTTGATCTGCGCCTTGAGCGCTCTCGAAACAAAGAATGATCTCTGAAAGTATCCGGACACGTCAAACACTATCCATAATCCACCTAAAATTGGGGATTTTGTTTGATCACTTTGAATTGAGCATCTGGGGAGGACATGATTCAATTCTAAAAATAGTTGTTGAATTTAGGGTTGATAAAAAAGGTTGCTACCTGAAAGCATTAGGTTTACATTATGGGGTTTTTCTTTTAGGTAGGCGCAACCACACTTGACCAAAGGAGACGCCATCGAGTGGAATCAATCCTCCATTCAAAGGTCCTTCCAAATTCCAATGGATTATTTTATCAATGACCTAACAACTGACTTTTTCACCGACCCGACAGAGTTGTCCCTTATCTAAGTTCAATAAAATATATTCTCCATGGACTGGGAGAGTAGAGACCGCTTTATATATGTATGGAATTTCATTAGATAAAATAATAATGATGATGTATTCGCGCGTGTCTCTATATTTGTATGATATTTTGCTACGTGACATGAATGGCGGAAGATGCCTCAACGGTTTCCAATGTGCATCATGTGAGGGCCATAGAGATGTGAATTATATGTTTCCACACAATAACCGAGTGTGCATTATAGCCATCTCTTGTGGGATTTGGGAGGTTGAATAAATAGTTGTTTCTCCTAAAACATTTAGGTGGTGGCAATGCTTTTCTTTTTATTTCTGATTTACTATTAGTGTCGTGGGCATCCGAAAGCCATAAACCATAATAGAACAAAAAAAGTTTAAAATACTTGATATTTGTTGGAAAATTTGACTCATTGTCTTGATGATGAACCTTGATAAAGGTTCATAATGTTGACATATCAAATGGAGTCTACAATTACCTTGGATACCACTCCTCAAACCTATCAACCCATAATTTAAGGGAAGAGATTGTAAATATGTTTTTTGTCAAAATAGCATTTTTTAATCTGTAAGGTTCACAAAGATATTATAGCATATAATAGTCCTTGTTTTTTGTATAACCTTTTCACATAAATATAAGAAGATCCATATTGAATTTTGAAGGATACTTTTTTCAATGTGTTTGAATAATAATTATATGCTCCGAGTTTTGAAAAGAGAAATGAGAATTCCTATAAATCCCTCTCATTTGACATCTAGATGTTAGTAGACTCAAGACTAAAGTTTGAAAGATAAATTTTGAAGTCTTCTAATACTTAGGTTTATTATGGTGAACATGATGCTTAGGTATTAGGTGGAGTTTGAAATTGAATGGCTAGTTACTCATGAACTGTGTCCATATGGAAAAACATATCAATTAGCTTTGTGATGGTATTTGTAACCTTTTTTTTGCCATTAATGGAAATGTGGATCCTAAAAAACTTATTTAGCTGGAAAGATAATAATACAATGCTTTTAATAGCATGTAGAAAAGTTCATTTTAAAACAGGAAGTTAAAATGTCATGGAAAAGTTATTCTTCTAATTTTTTTACTTTTATATTGTTTGTTTAAACCATTGGTTATGGAAATGATCAAGTGGTCACAACAAGGATCAACAATTTTAAGTCTCCTAGGGTTGTACAATGTTAGAAGTACAATATCTTTAGGTGGATACATTGGCACTGGACAAAGATCATCTTTTTAGTTTTTGTTATTAATGTTAGGGATTTGATTCCTGATCTCTTTTGGCCCTGTAACATAGCATTTCTAATAGTGGAGCTCTTCTCAAAACAATTCTAGACAGAAATAAACTTTAGTACCCTATGAGCCTACTTTCACCCCTAATTTCATATTATGCATTCAGATAAGGTTGTAAGTAGTTCTCAACTACTCTAATCACTTTAGCATGATAGGGAACAAACATTTCCCTTCAAAAAATAAATAGGCCAAAGAACATGCAATACAAAAAACCAATACTCCTAATTGTTATGGCTATGTTCACATTAACAAAACAAGTGCATCAATCTCTTTCTAAATGGGATTTTTCCCAATCTCATCTTCCATCACTGTTACATGTTCTTAATTCTCAACCTTTATTTTAGTCTCTCCTCCTCTATACTAACTCTTTATTAATACCCATAAAAAGAATCTAGAAGTGATAAATCATATGTACATGGTTTACCTCACTAATTCCATGTAAATGTTGAATCACTTGGGATTTCTTCTTATTTTCATTTTTTTTTCTATACAATGTTTTTAATAAATAATGAATTTTTTTTAACACTTAAATTTTCAAATGAAAAGAATGATTTATTTTTAAATGTCAACATTGAAGGGTTCAATTTCTCACAGCCCTTCAAAGTAAAATGAGACCTGCCCTTCAAATTTGATCCCTGGGCCGACTCTGGAGCCGTTCAACCTGGTAAAGGTGGTGTCCTGGTCAGGTCTGGTACATAAAGGATGTCCTCACGTATGAGCTGACCAATAATCATATCCCTTGACTCCATTTGTGACATGCCTTAGGTGAAGATCATGTCCAAAGCATCATCGATTCACCCGCCTTCCTGAATCCAGAGATCTGACACATGGCTTGCATAGAAAACAGTGGGAGATCATGAAGCTCAAATATTTGAAGTGAAGAACCTGGCCTCTACACGAAGCAAAGGGATGTGGCTAGATGAAACCGTTCCAAACACCACCATCAGCGTAAGTGAAAAGGAAAATAATGTCACGTCCAAACACCGTGATCCATGTGGACAGCAATGCAACATCAAAGGAGGCGGCATGACTAGATTCTCAGTAGAAAATAGAGATCCCTACCCACGTGTCCACTCATGCTTCCATTATGATGACCAGTCATCTCTATATCCATATTCATCTTCATCACCCTATATAAACACTACCTTCCCAGGATGATTAAGATGCATAAGATGAATCAGTAATTAGAGACAATGCTTGAAGTGTTATTCTGCTAAGAGATTCTAAGAATTCTAAAAGAGTTGAAATGGAGATATGTTTTGAGAAGCTTGTCAGTATCAGGGTGTTCATGGTTTGTGAGCTTGATTCCACGCTCATCTGTCGCCTAGTTTTTCACACCAGGAAAGCGCCAACCATCGTGGCCTAGATGTGAAGCACTTTGAATGTTTCCAGATAGTTGTAGCGCCAGCTATGTGGTGCCTGGGTTTTCCTATCCCAGGAGTGTCTCCCCAAAAATCCTGGAAGAAATCATGGCTTCTAAAGTCTCGATACTTGGTGTCCGTGTTCACCAGCAACCAGTAAAAGTGAATGCCATTTCTAGGGTGGAGGGTGTCCAAACTCTTCATCGCCTCGTTTGTGAACTCCAGTTGCCAACTTTTTCTGAGGTGGTGAGGAGGTGGAATACACCCCCGACTGTATGACCTATAGGAGAACCCGCGCTATGGGAGGTGGGGAGTACAAAGCTTCCCTTCTACAAGTCCCCTCATACAACAGTATTACCAGGACAGAGGGGGGTTGTAGAAAAGGAAAAGCATGGAAAGGATATAAACTCCTTTTCCAGTCCAAACACCATGTAGAAAGGTGCCTTTTAGCATGAAATTACACACACACAAGGAAGGACACGTTTCTGATTCAACAGACAGACGAGTGGTCGACCCCATTCAGCAGTGAGTCATCAGAAGAATCCTTAACATCATTTTCATGACCTGCAAGCTCAGAAACAGAAGCGATGTGCTGCCATCTAGATTGAGCATGCACATTAGCTCCATATATAATGTATGTTTTAATATATGTAAACGGTGGCAGTAGTACCATGCTCTAAGTTGTTAGTAGTTGATTATGACTGTAAATAGTTTCATGTCCTGTTTCGAGGATTAGCCTCGGGGACTAAGATAGTATAAATTTCTCCCCAAAGAGGGGAGAAGGGTTGGGAAATTTCAAGAGTAGAGGCTCTCCACTGTAACGTGTTTCATTATTTCTAGGTATGAATAAAATTGCAGAGGAATGATAATCCTTTCATGGCAGATATTCATGTGTCGTCTTTTTCTTCAATAAGTAACTTCTTTACGTGAATTTTTATCCTCATGTTTTTCATTCCAGTTTGTATTTGCTTTCATGTTTGAGAATTAGTGTATATGGTCCAGAATTCGTCTTGTACGCTCTCGGCCCATTATTCAAGCATTTTTGAACATTTTCTTCTGAAGTCACGCAGAAATCACCCTGGTTAGGTGCTCTATGTGATGGAATTTTTTATCCTGTCTGCTAATCACCTTCTAAATATCTCCAAATTGAAGGATGGATGACTATCTTGCTTCTGTCCGTAAACGTTCATGATTCCTTACCTCCTGCAACATATTTCAGACCGGATTGTTGACTCCATTTGCCAATGGTCCCTCCATGATCGTCCCACCAGACATTATAAAAACAAACTTGTTCTATTCAGAAATATGACCTTCTGACTTGTCTTTGATCTATTGAATATATTGTGTATGAAAACTTTGTAAATAGTGAGAGATCCCTCTCTAAATTAGCCACCAATTAGCTTACTGCCTATTGCGTTACAAGTGGTTTCCATTTTCATACATTGAGTTTCCCTCATCTTAATCATGATAATGGGGCTTGTGGTTGTTGTTGATATGTATATATTCAATTAGAATTACTCATTGTATATCACATGGATGTAAGGAAGAAAAATATAACTTGGGGATGCATAACAACAACCCTCATTTTCATAGATAAATTCATAAAAGCAAAAATCCAAAGAAAATATTTTAGGGTTACACATTACAATTTACAATTCTCATAAGGAAAAGAAAATCACTTACTTAAGCCAACTGTAGTTGTGGAATAAATATAGCTAAGACACCACCCCGTGAACAAGAATGAACCATCACTCTAGTAGCAACCATACCTGCGAATTCCTAAGTTAGACCAAACCCTAAAATATCCAAGGTAAAAAACTCTTGAAGAAAAACTACAACAATAGAGTTTACCTCGAGTTGCCATGGCGAAATTACCAAGGTTGCCATGCAAAAAACAATGATACCACCCAACTATACAAAATCCACCTTTCTAGGAGGAAAATGTTTAGAAAAGTGGTCAAAATTGGTCCCAGCAGCCTTAAGAGAATGCCCACCACAATTCATGGTTTGAGAAGAATTCCCACACCATGGTACCGTCCTATAGCTAGTTGGTTTGGCTACCTATTCACGATTTGATTTTTCTTTAATATTTCTTGAGGAGAAAGATACAGGCCTACCAAAACAGGGTTTTTCACCAGTGGATGCAAAAATGGCTAAGTAGCCTCAGAAAGATGCCCACCCTAAATTATGGGTTAGAGTAAATGCCCGCAGCACATGGGGGTCTTGTAGATTGGTCTTCGGCCTACCTTACCATGTTTTCATATTGTCTTGGAAGTATATGAATAAAACATTATGGACCTTCCAAAAGGGTGTTTTAGGCAGATTAGACCAAATTGAGAAATTTGTCTTAGTATGGAATTAGTGTTAAATCTGCCCAAGTGGCCTTAAGGAAATGCCCTCCATGCCTCATAGGATGATGTGAAAAATGTATTGAGAATTTGAATCTCTAGAGTGTTGTATGGAGCATACAACCATGTCACTTGTCTCACCAAACTATAACATATATTTAAGGAAGAATTGGTCCCAACAACCTTAGTCAAAATTGGTCCCATTAGCCTTAAGAGAATGCCTGCCACAATTCACGGTTTGATAAGAATTCCCGCACCATGGTACCATCCTATGGCTATTTGGTTTGGATACCTATTCATTATTTGAGTTTTCTTTAATCTTTCTTGAGGAAAAAGATACAGGCCTGCCAAAACAGGGTGTTTCACTGGTGGATGCAAAAATGGCTAAGTAGCCTCAGAAAGATGCCTGCCCTAAATTATGGGTTAGAGTAAATTCCCACAGCACATGGGGGTCTTGTATATTGGTCTTCGTCCTACCTGACCATGTATTTATATTGTCTTGGAAGTGGATGAAGAAAAAGTTATGGAACTGCCAAAAGGGTGTTTTGCGGCAGATTAGTCCAAATTGAGAAATTTGTTTAAGTATGGAATTGGTGTTAAATATGCGCAAGTGGCCTTAAGGAAATGCCCTCCATGCCTCATAGGATGATGTGAAAAATGTATTAAGAATGTGAGTCTCTAGAATTTTTTATGGAGCATACAACCATGTCACTTGCCTTGCTAGAGAGCCTCTAAGGAGGAAGATGATAACCTGCCAACTTTGTGAAACTTTTGAAATTGACTAAGTATGAAAAAGTAGTCAAAACTACTCTAAGAGAATGTCAGACATGATTCATGGTTTGAATAGAATTCCCGCACCACCATATCAAGCTATAGCTTGTTGAACTGGCTATCTAGCCATGGTCTCAAGTTTCCTTAATCCTTTATGAGGAGAAAGTTATAAGTCTGCCAAAATAGGGTTTCAAGATAAACCCTGGAGAAATTCTTAGAAATGGATAAGTGTTGGAAAAATAGTCCAGGTAGCCTTTGATCCATGACATTTTATAAATTTATTTTCACAAGGACATCCCTTGGCAGGCATTTCCAAACGACCTCTCAAAATCTTGTTCTCAACACTTAGGCAATTTTCTTGTGTTTCTTAATATGCAAAATAGTATTTTTCCTACTTTTGGCAGATTGATATTTTGCATATGTGACCATTGTAAGTCAGCCTAGAAGTATGGTTGGATATCCATTTCAACAAAGAACAAATCCATGCCAATTGATGAACCTATTGACATACACCCAACATCTAGCAAGCATTTGAAAGTGGTCTTCCAAATTGCTTATTGACACTTAGACAAATCTCTTCAAACCCTAAGTCACCAAGGTGATTTTGTTTTTTTCATCAAACTTGGAGAGTGAGACATCCAAAATGTGAGGAATATCATACTGACTCAACGATGCCAATCTTATCTCCTGCAACCTCATCATCTAACCTTAGCGAGCATTTTATTAGGATAGTGCAAATGAAGGAGAGAGGCACTTTTGGCTGATTGATATCTTCCTCCTCTAAGTCTCTTTGGGAAATCTAAAACCATGGTTGGATGCATCAACCAACATAATAGAGCCTATCACTTTCAGATAATTTTTCTCATCATCCTATGAGCCTATTACGTTGGTAATAGAAATTCACCTAACAATCTACAAAATTCAAAAGAATAAATCAATGTAAACAATATTAATCATCAATATCACATCCATACTTTACAAATTAGATAAAAATAACAATATAGGAAAAAATTAAACCCTTTATGTACATGTGAACATGTAGACATAAATAATTAACAAATTACATACCTTAGTATTTGTGTGAGATAGGTGTTTGATAAACCATTCAAAACCTTCAAGTTCACTAACAACATTATAGCATATAGAATAATTGTTTTTGAGCCTTCATAAAGAGGTTGATATGACTTCTCGAGTAGAGGATCAACATCATGACTATCATCCTAGTTGTCCTCATCCATTGGAGAAAATGTGTCTTGGATCAATCTATGTATCTCATATTCCTGATTTTTATCACTAATGTTATCTCTATCCATATCATCATTAAGAACTTGATCAACTTCAATATTCTGATCTAGATGTTCGTCACCCTGTAAATGAGTATTTATGCTAGTACTTGGCAAATAACTCTCTAGAAGGCGACATTTTGGGGGCATTGTCTATATATTTACAAACAACGGAGTAAAATTAATGTGTATAGAACATATAATAAAACGATAAGACATTTTACTGAAATTCATGACATGATGACTATTACATAGAATACATTAAAAATTGAATAACCTCTTACCAAGG
>LPNX010266881.1:88819-162179 GCA_001517045.1 Pseudotsuga menziesii
TACAGTAACTTGTCAAATACATTAGATATAAGTATATTTCTAAATGCAGTATATTATATACCAATTTCTACAAAGAAAAACATGAAGACTGTGATGAATAGGATTGTCATTGATGACAACATTAATGACAATCATTTTGGAAAAATGTGGTAATTTGGTGAAAAACAGGAAAATGACTAAGTATGGGGAAATTAGTAAAAATGACCTTAGGGAAATGCATGCCATAATTTATAGGAGAATATAGATGCCCACACCACATGGGGGTCTTGTATATTGTTGTTATTCATACCTGACCATGTCTTCATTTTGTCCTAAAAGTTCCCAAGGGAAAAGTTATGGACTTGCAAAAACATGGGTTTGTGCCAGAGAAAGTAAAAATGGCTAAGTAGCCTCAGAAAATGTCTTCCCTAAATTGTGGGTTAGAGTAAATTCCCGCAGCACATGTGGTTCTTGTAGTGTGTTGGTTTTTCTACCTAACCATGGTAATATTTCTCCTTAAGCATGTCTGAAGACAAAGTTATGAATCTGCCAAAAGGAGGTTTTAGAATAAATTTTGGAGAAAGTCCTAAAAATGACCAAGTGTTGGAAAACTGGCCCAAGTAGCCTTAAGAAAATGCCAGCCACAAATTGTGTGTTGAAGAAAATATCCGCACCATATGGGGGTCTTGTAGATTGATATTTTTCCTACTTGACCATGTCTTCAGATTGTCTTGGAAGTAGTTGAGGAAGAAGTTATGAACCTACCAAAACAGTGTTTTAGAAATATTGGACTAGACTAAGAAAATTTTCAAAGTGTTGGAAAAACCGGGTCATGTGGCCTTGGGAAAATGCTCATCGTATCTTATAGGTGTATGACAAAAATTATCTGAAGCTATCATCCTATAGCTTGTTGAAGAGGATATCTCACCATGGTCTCAGTTATCAAAGAAGATGTTTGATGACAAAGATAATGGTCTGCCAAAACAGATTTTCAGGCTGTTTTGCACTATTCCAGTACTGGCAAAACTGCCTCAGTGGCCTTAGGGAAATGCCCTCCCTATCTATTAGGATGATGAGAAAAATAATATGAAAGTTTTAGGATATAGCTTGTTGATGGGTGCATCTAACCATGGTCTCACTTATCATGTGGAGTATTTTATGACAAAGATATAAATCTGCCAGAAGTAAGAAAAATATTATTTTGCATTTTAAGAACACAAGAAAATTGGTGTGTTAAATTCAGGAAATTGAAATGCTCGCAAGGAGGGGTTATTCTGATGATAAAACTCATCAAGTAGCATAGGCGTGTTCCTTGGTGAACTGACTATCCATCCATACCTTCAGGTTGTCTTATGATGGTATCATATGCAAAATATCAATCTTCCAAAAATAGGAAAAATAATATTTTGCATAGTGAGAACAAAATAAAATTGACCAAAGTGTTAAAAACAGGAGTTTAAGAGGTCAGTTGGAAATGCCCTTTAAGGGCTGTCTTTGTGCAAGTAAATTTATCAAATGTCATGGATCCATTCTTTGGTAAGTTTTCCACCTGCTCATGTCTTTAGGTTTCCATAGAGTGTTCACACGTGTGAAATAGGAGTCTGCCAAAATGGGAAGAAATATGTTTTGATGTTCAAAAGAGGTTGGGAAGCTATTTTGAAATGCTTGCCAGAGGTTGTGTGTGTATCAACAGATTTATCTTGTGATATGGTCTTTTTCATTGTTGAAATGGCTATCTAGTCATACTTGTAGGTTTCCTTATGGTGATCACATAAGGGAGAAATCAATCTTCCAAAGTAGAAGAAAAATTGTTTTTACAAGTTAAAAAAAAATTGTCGAAGTGTTAAATTTAAACAATTTGGAAGCCTATTTTCAAATGATCTCTAGATAATGCGTATGTATCAAAAAGTTCAAAAGGTGACATGGATCAAATCCTTGTTTAGGTGGCTATCCATCCATACTCTCAGTTTTCATTATGATGGTCATATATGCAAAAGATGTACCTACAAAGTTAGTGAAAAATAATAAACAGAGTTTATTAAATAAGAAGCTACAGGAATGTATTTAGAAAAATAAACAGAAATTTAATAAAAAGAATTAAGACAGAGTTTTGAAGAGACACATCTTACTATTGGAGAGATGCAACGTTTAGAAGCAGTTTTAATTGATTATTTCATTAAAACAATAAATAACAAACAGAGATTCGAAGAGGTGTCTAAGCATGATGACATGGCAAGGTGTAATTGGAACAAGACATGAAGCACAGAGATGACTAAGGACATGCATAATGACATTGACAAGTAATCATGACAAGCAAGGAACATCTAGAGAGTCAAATGACCCATTCTATGGTCATTTGAAGATGATTTGAGAAAGACAAAGATGTTGGTGCAAAGATGACAAGGATATGGTGATATGACAATAGACAAGCAAAATTGATGACAGAGATGGTTGCAGGCATGATAAAATAGTGGACAAGGAAAATATTGTAGGCATCTCTAGAAGATCAAGTGGGCATGCTAAATGAGGAAAATTGCAGGCATGATAGAAACTATTGCGGGCATCTTCTCAGCCACGTGCGGGCATCCTGGTGTGAGTTGCGAGCATCTATATAACCCTTGTGGGAATCTGAATACATGACCTACTGGCACCTTGAATATGGATAGTGTGGGCATACTTATTGGAAGATCAAAGACCCCCATACGTGCAATTGAAGAAGGGTATGTGGGCATAAGAGAAGGCCAAGTCTTGGCATAAAAAATAAAATTAAAATGTTGATGATGTGGAAAATTAAATAAATTTTGGTTAATGATAACAAAAATAAATTGGTGATGAGGTCAGCCTCCTAAGAAATGGAAATAAAAAACTATTTATGGCCAAAAAAGGATGCATGCTTACTGACCCGTGCATAAACATCCAAGCGCCGTTGAAAGTTGGCATTGGTTTGGCGGGTGTGATTTCTACTAGTAGTTTAAAGGATTAATTGCATTAGTTTTTCATAGGTGCATTCATTATATATGAGATTGTGCTAAATATTTTGTTGAATTCTTGTCCAAGTGACTCCTTTTAGTAATTTCCTGCTCTGGTTTGTGTCCATAAAAAATTAGATCTCATGTCATCATATAGTCTGCCTTGCTTTGCCATAAATCCAGTAATTTGAATATTTGCTTCTTGCATTTGAAGGCTTCCACCAAAGGTAGTATGCTCGGCAAGTCAAAGTGATCCTATTGAATCTATATAAGTACCTCAAATGGCAATATGTAAGTCAAAATAAGTTCATTTTATTTCCCGCGATGAAATCCCAACTGTACCCCCTTTCAAATAAGATTAAAATAAATAAGAAAGTTAAAGTAAAGATAGCCATATATCGTCGATATGGAGACGAAAGTTCGTCAAAAATTAAAAACGTCGATATTGCCACGGTTTTCTGCCATGATAAAAAAATGAAGTATTAATCCACGAATATTCAAAATGTGGAAATATTTCGTGGAAAAATACGGCCAAATGTATTAGTGTATGGAGGTTACTAAACATCAAGGATGAGGTGGAGGAAGCATATGGGAGTGAATTCGACCTTGGAGGACCTTAGGAGGGTTATAAAAATATTTCATGAGGAATGGAAATGGATTTTGATCATTTGTGAATTTTCCTTTGGCATTTGGAGAGCATTAGCTTGTCCTTTGCACGGTCATGAGTGCACGCTTACCCTGCTAGTGAGCCAATTTTGAGAGAGTGAGATTCTGATACAAGTTGGCCACGGGAGAGTCGATTAATACCTCTAATTTGTATCTTCATGTATTTTTTTTTTCATATAGGATGATGCTTCTGTTCGTGACCCATCTTTCCTCCCATTCTCTCAATTTCCACTTCCATATTTCCATGTTTTTCTCACAAGGTGCACTTGTGTGAATGGTGGTTGAGCCCCATTGAGTTAAATTGATTCCAAATAATGGGTGAATGATTCATGGCTCTGTAATGTGTCACTAATTTCCTTTGTAAGTTGAAATCAGAATAAATACATATATAAATGTCCACGTTTCCAAGATTTCTTGTGACTAGTTTCCATGTGATGATTTCCTTTCAATGGATAATGTATATATGATGTGTATTGTGAATTGGGTCAATGTTATATGATTTTAGTAAGCTATTGAAATGATTTCAATGTTATATATTCATATTTCTTTGTTTTGAACTATTATATGCACCATTTATGAGTCGAAGTTGAGCTTTTATGTGTCATTTCCCTTAAGCAAATATCATTAATATTATGCATTTGAATATGGAGCTTTAATCCTCTTTTGCAGAACTATTAACCACAAAAAATGACAGTAAATGAATTCTAATTATAGTTCCTATACTCTATTCTAAAATTTGGGAGGGTTGCACAGGATTTGTAGAGTCATTTCTTCCCACACACAAGGGGGAATTGCATCATAAATTGCTACTAATTTGGCCCTTTTTTCCATCATTCCCAAATCGAGTTGCATATTTATATGACCTATCATAAAAATATCAAAGAGTCAATGGAATATTCCTAAGACTCCCCAAATCAATCCCTGCCAAATTTGGGACCCTCTTGATCCATTTGAATCCCCCTGAGTCAAAACTAGTCAAGACAGTTTTTCCAAAATTATTCTTTTGTTGGGAATTTTCAAATTGGGACATTAAAAAATATGATGCATTTAGTTTTTTTCATAAGTTCAAGGAACTTGTGGAGAACCAAAGTGGGAATCTGATCAAAATATTAAGGACGGACAGAGGCAGTGAATATGTCTCGAATGAATTTCTAAATTTTTGCAAGACCCATGGCATACAAAAACAATTCACTACATGGTATACACCTTAGCAGAACATTGTTTCTAAAAGAAATAATGTAACCGTTATTGATATGGAACACATCATGATGGCATCCAATAATTTTCCAAATGAATAGAGGGCTGAAGCAGTTGCAAACATTGTATATATCATGAACCGATGTCTGACAAAGAGTGTAAAAACAAAGTTCCTCAAAAAGCATGGACAGGTATGAATCACATTGTTTCTCATTTAAAATATTTTGGTTGTGTCTCATATTCTCATGTTCCATATGAGCTCAGAAATAAATTGGACAAGAAGGGACATAAATGTATTTTTGTAGGCTAATCTGAAGACACAAAATCATACAAGCTGTATGATCCTATTGCAAGGAAAGCGATCATCATTCATGATGTGCAATTTGTTGAAAATGAATCATGGGATGGAACCGTTGAGAAAAATGTCAATATTTTGTTGAATGTCGACCATGATTACATGGAAGAGGAAGTGGTTTAAACACCACATGTAAATCAAAATGTCACAGCACCATCAAATCCCACAACACCGTGACATGGTTCAACACTAGGAACATCGACAAAAGTCGTAGCTCAAGTTACACCGACAAGCAAACCAAGGTGAAACCAAGAGGACAACAAATTCCTTCAAGTAGTTCATCAAGGTTGACATCGGTAGATCCAGTGAAGACAAGAAGTCTCCATGAAATATATGAAGCTAGTACACCAAATTCATTCTCTCTCTTTGCATTATTTTCTCAAGTAGATGATCCTCTAAATTTT
The DNA here is from genome assembly GCA_001517045.1 of Pseudotsuga menziesii. NCBI lineage: Eukaryota > Viridiplantae > Streptophyta > Pinopsida > Pinales > Pinaceae > Pseudotsuga > Pseudotsuga menziesii. The sequence goes on from LPNX010266881.1 coordinate 94,390, forward strand.
GAAGAAGTTGATGAAGAACCATTATGGGCACAAACCATGGATGAAGAAATAGAATGCATTGAGAAGAATCAAACATGGGAGATTGTATATGTACCAAAAGATAAAGATGTAATCAGCACCAAATTTATTTACAAGACCAAGCAATATGCTGATGGGAATGTGCAGAAGCACAAGGAAAGAATGGTTGTAAGAGGGTTCACACAACATCCCAACATAGACTTCAATGAAACATTTGAACCTGTCACACGCATGGATAGAGTTAGAACCGTTATGGCCATTGTTGCACAAAACAAATGGCATGTTTATCAAATGGATGTTAAATTGACATTTTTGAATGGATATATAGAGGTAGAAGTGTATGTGGAACAACCACAAGGCTATGAATTTCCAGGTCAAGAGCACAAAGTGTACATGCCAAAAAAGGCACTCTATGGTTTGAAGTAAGATCCTAGAGCTTGGTACAGTCACATTGATTCCTATCTAACCGAAAATGGATTTCAAAGAAGTGAAAGTGAACCAACATTGTACACCAAATTTAACGTGCAAGGTAACATGTTAATTGTCTGCTTGTATGTATATGATCTAATATTTACTGGTGACTTTGGCATAAAGGATTTTAGAATAGTCATGGAAATTGAATTCGAAATCACTGATTTGGGGCTTATGAATTTTTTTCTGGGCATTGAAGTCCGACAGTATGAAAGTGGTATTTTTATATCACAATCAAAATATGCAAGTACAGTTTTGAAAAGATTTCACATGTCTAATTGCAAGACATCCCCAACACCAGTAATAACATGTTTAAAATTGAGCAAGGATGATGATGGATCAACTATAGATCCTACATTGTTTAAAAGGCTTGTTGGTAGCCTTATATATTTAACCATGACAAGACCATACATCATGCATGGAGTAAGTTTGATTTCAAGATTCATGGATTCACCAAAAGACTCTCATTGGAAAGTAGGCACAAGAATTCTACGGTATGTAAGTGGCGCAAAGAAGATTGGCATAATGTATTCATCCACAGATAATTTTAAACTCATTGGATACACTAACAGTGATAATGGAGGCAACACATATGACAAGAAATGAACATATGGGTACACATTTCACTTTGGTACATGTGTTGTGTCATGGGATTCAAAGAAACAACCCATTGTAACTCTGTCTTCAACAGAAGCAGAGTATGTTGCAGCTACAAGCGTTGCATGTCAAGTTTTTTGGATGTGGATAATTTTGAAAGACCTGTCGTAGAACCAACAAAAACCAACAACCATTTTCTGCGACAACAATCCATCCATTGCATTATCTAAGAATCGTGTGTTCCACAAGAGAACCAAGCACATCAACACAAGGTTTCATTTCATAAGAGAGTTGGTGAAAAACAAATAAATGTTTTTAGAATTTTGCAGGTATGAATATCAACTTGCAGACATCTTTACAAAACCATTGGAAATGGATACATTCCAGTAATTGTGAAGTTATCTTGGAATGAAAAGTTATGCACAATGAAATTTGTCATGCACAGAGAAATATTAAAGCTTTAAATCATTTTGTAATATTTTGTTTTAAGATCCCCATATGCTAATAATTAAGGGGGGGTGTTGGAAATATTAATTACTCGGTGATCCGTATCAGATCTCAACCGACTTTTCTAGAGTTCGTATCAATTCAGCTTCTGTTAGACAGTATGACAAGATGAAAATTTCATGTGTCTCATATATAAACAAGTCGAATTAAATTTATGAAGATAAGTTTTTAGGTATATAGTTATTAAAGTCTTTAATGTTAAGTCAGTGGATTCACGGAGAAGCAAATTTTAGTTTGCCTATGTATAGAAGAAGAATATTGTAAATCGGTGAGAAACTTTTGAGAGAATAGAGTCAAATATCAATATTCTGTGTGTTTAAAGTTTCGAGAGCTGAATCTCTGTAAAAAGAGAAACATCCTTGTAAATTTCCAAGTTTGTATTTACGGAAAATAGTTCTCTGTTATGTCCCGACAAGTTTTATAAATCTATTGTTATGGTTAAATCTATGTTTTGTTTAGTCTCAAGTTCTCTCCAGAATTAATTACGTAAATGTTGTTTGCATTTATAGGTTATGTGAAAGAAACATAGAATCCATAAAAATTTCACCGAGTAAAAGTTAGTTTTTATGACAGAGTGGTTGACACAAGTCTTCCTAAATATTTGGTTATATGATTTTGTAAATATGTCGAATTATTGTTGTGTCGAGTTTTACTTCGAGTTACCAGTCGGTGAAAAAGTGATTTTCATTTTACGAGTATTTAGACCAAGAAATATCCTTTGTAAAATTTCAACTAAAAGTGGCCCAGTCAATTAAGTTAGTTGGATTCAAAACTCGGTTGAAGTAAAACCTGTCAAAGTAAAACCTGTCGAGTAAACCCATCGAAGTCAATCGGTCGAAGTGAACTAGTCGAAGTAAAATTTGTCAAGTAAGTCGATCGAAGTAAAACCGATGAGTAAGTATTGTTGAGGTAAAAAGGTGTCCTGGTCAAAAGTCCGACCTAAAGTAGTCTATTAAAAAAAAACTTGTCAAAATATTTTGGTCAAGTTTAACTTGATGAATTGTCTATTCAGGGTTAGACAACGTCTATCCAACGAGTGAAAAGAGGTCAAAACTGAACAAGAAATTTAAATTTTATAATTGAGCAATAACTCAAGCTTAGTCGTCACAGTCTTAGTCTCCCAAGATATTTTTTTTTAAATCTTGGGAGACTGAGACGAATAAGATTGAGTTACTGCTTAGTTATAAAATTTAAATTTATTGTCGAGTTTCAACCTATTTTCACTCATCAGGTAGAACTTGTCTAACCCCAACTAAACAAGTCGACAAGTTTAACTTGACCAAAAAAATTTGACAAGTTTTTATTTAATAGACTACTTTTTGTCAAACTTTCAAACCAACACCTTTTTACCTCAACAATACTTACTCGTCGGTTTTACCTCGACCGACTTACTTGACATATTTTGCTTCGAATTACTGACTTTGATCGGTTCACTTCAACCGATTGAATTTGACTAGTTTACTCGATAGGTTTTACTTCGACTGAGTTTTGAATCCGACTAACATACTTGACTGAGCCACTTTTAGTCAAACTTTTACAAAGGATATTTCTTGGTCTAAATACTCATAAAATGAAAATCATTTTTTCACCAACCGGTAACTCGAAGTAAGACCCGACACAACAATAATTCGATAGATTTACAAAATCATATAACCAAATATTCAGGAAGACTTGTGTCAACCACTCTATCATAAAAACTAACTTTTACTCGCTGAAATGTTTATGGATTCTATGTTTCTTTCACATAACCTGTAAATGTAAACAAACTTGGAGATTTACAAGGATGTTTCACCTCTTACGGATCTTCGTCTCTCGACACTTTCAAAGACACAAAATATTGATATTTGACTCTATTCTGTCAAAATTCTCTCACTGATTTACAATCTTCTTCTTCTATATATAGAGAAACTAAAATTTGCTTCTCCATGAATCCATTGACTTAACATTAAAGACTGTAATAACTATATACCTAAAAACTTAGCTTCATAAATTTAATTCGACTCATTTATATATGAGAGACGTGAACTCGTCATCTTGTCAAACTATGTGACATAAGTTGAACCGATACAGACTCTAGCATAGTCAGCTGAGATCTGATATGGATCAGCGAGTAATTAATATTTACAACACTCCCCCTTAATTATGAGAAGATGGGGATCTTAAAGCAAAATATTACAAAATGTTTGAGAGCTTTAATCTTGCTATGTGCATGATAGAGTTCATTGTACAGAACTTGTCATTCCAAGATAACTTCGCAAATATTGGAATGTATCCCTTTCCAATGGTTTTGTAAATATGTCTACAAGTTGATCTTCAGACCTACAAAATTCTAAACAAATTTCTTTGTTGTTCACCAACTCATTTATGAAATTAAACCTTGTGTTGATGTGATTGGTTCTCTTGTGGAACACGTGATTCTTAGATAATGCAATGGATGAATTGTTTTTGCATAAAATGGTTGTTGGTTCTTGCTGGTTCTACGACGGGTCTTTCAAAATTATTCACATCCAAACAAATTGGCATGCAACACTTGTATTTGCAACATACTCTGCCTCTGTTGAAGACATAGTTACAATGGGTTGTTTCTTTGAATCCCACGACACAACACCTGTACCAAAATGAAATGTGTACATAGATGTGTTTTTCTTGTTATATGTGCTTCCTCCATTGTCACTATCAATGTATCCAATGAGTTTAAAATTTTATGTGGTTGAATACATTATGCCAAGGTCCTTATGCCACTTACATACCTTAGAATTATTTTTCTTTCTTTCCAATGAGAGTCTTTTGGTGACTCCATGAATATTGAAATCATACTTACTCCATACATGATGTTTGGTCTTGTTTTTGTTAAATACATAAGGCTAACAACAAGCCTATTAAACAACATAGGACCTACAGTTGATCCATCGACATCATCCTTGCTCAATTTTAAAATTGTTATTACTGGTGTTGGGGATGTCTTGCAATTGGATATGTTAAATATTTTCAAAGCTGCAGTTGCATATTTTGATTGTGATATAAAAATACCACTTTCAGACTGCTAGACTTCAATGTCCTGAAAAAACTTCATAAGTCCCAAATAAGTCATTTCAATTTCACTTTCCATGACTGTTCTAAAATCCTTTATGCGAAAGTCACCAGTAAATATTAGATCATAGGCATACAGGTAGACAATTAAAATGTTACCTTGCTAATTAACTTTAGTGTACAACGTCGATTCACTTTCACTTCTGGAAAATCCATTTTCAGTGAGACAGGAATCAATGCGATTGTACCAAGCTCTAGGACCTTGCTTCAAATTACCATAGACTTCCTTTTTCGGGCTATACACTTTGTGCTCTTGACTTGGAACTTCATAGCCTTCTGGTTGTTCCACATACACTTCTTCCTCCATATAGCCATTCAAAAATGCCAATTTAACATCCATTTGATAAGTAGACCATTTGTTTTGTGCAACAATGGACACAATTGTTCTAACTGTATCCATGCATGCGACAGGTGCAAATGTTTCATTGAAGTCTATGCCAGGTTGTTGTGTGAACCCTCTTGGGACCATTATTTCCTTGTGCTTATGCAATTCCCATAATCATCTTACTTGGTCTTGTAAATCCATTTCACACTGATTACATCTTTATATTTTGGTACATCTACCAACTTCCATGTTTGATTTTTCTCAATGCATTCTATTTACTCATCCATGGAATTTTCCCATACTGGTTCTTCGACAACTTATTCAAAATTTAGAGGATCATCTACTTGAGAAAATAATGCAAATAGAGAGAATGAATTTGGTGTACCAACTTCATATATTTCACGCAGAATTCTTGCCTTCACGGCGTCTGTCGATGTCAAACTCAATGAACTTCTTGAAGGATTCTGTTGTCCTCTTGGTGTGCTTGTCGACGTGTATTGAGCTATGACTTGTGTCAATGTTCCTAGTGCTAAACCATGCCACGGTGTCATGGGATTTGATGGTGCTGCGACATTTTGATTTACATGTGGTGTTTGAACCACTTCCTCCACTAGGTCATCACGGTCGACATTTGACACAATATTGACATTTTTCTTGATGGTTCCATCCCATGATTCATTTTCGACAAATTGAACATTGTGACTGATGATCACTTTCCTTGCGACAGAATCATACAACTTGTATGCTTTTGTGTCTTCAGAATAGCCAACAAAAATACATTTTTGTCCCTTCTTAGCTAATTTATTTGTGAGCTCATCTGGAACATGAGCATATGCGACACAACCAAAATATTTTAAATGAGAAACAATGTGATTCATACATTTCCATGCTTCTTGAGGAACTTTGTTTTTCACACTCTTTTTTGGACACCGGTTCATGATATATACATCAGTTGCGACTGCTTAATCCCAATATTCATTTGGAAAATGCTTGGCTTCCATCATGTTGTGCACCATCTCCATATTGGTTCTATTATTTCTTTCAGTAACACCGTTATACTAAGGTGTATGATGTGTAGTGAATTGATTTTTCATGGGCCATGCAAAAATTTAGAAATTCATTCGAGACATATTCACCGCCTCTTTTTATCCTGAATATTTTGATCTGGTGTCCACTCTAGTTATCCACGAGTGCCTTGAAATGTTGAAAATAACTTAATATACCATATTTATGTTTCAGAAAATATACCCATGTTTTTCTTGAGTAGTCATCAATAAAAGTAAGAAAATAATTGCAGCCACCAGTGGATGATCTCTGCATTGGACCACAAATATCAAAGTGCACAATCTCAAGTGATATGCGTGCTCTATATGACTTTCCAATTGGAAAAGTATCTCTATGTTGCTTGCCAAAAATGAATCCTTCACAAACTTTCTATGGTTTTCCAATCAATGACAATTCTTTCACCATATTATTCGTGTGCAGTGCCTTCATCCCACCAAAGTTAAGATGTCCAAATCTAAATGCCACACCTAGGAATCATCCTAAACTTCTATTTGAAACGTTACTTGAATTCCATAGTTATCCTTTTATTTCTTGTTGCTATGCATGTCTTCTTCTTTGATTTCTATCTTGAATGCAACTCTTGTATTTGTCTTTCCTTTCATGTCTGGAACTATCCTCAATGGAAATAAGTGATTGCTTGTCATTGGCACTTTTTCTATCAGTCTGTTGCTTAGACGTATGTCTTTAATCACACAGTGATTATGTTTTATGTAGACGCAGTAACCTTTGTGTATCAACTTTCCAATTCTCAACAAATTGTGTTTCAGACCTTTGACATGATAGGCATCAAGCATAAACTTACTCCCCACCTTTTCGGTTAGAATACCAACAGTACCTTTTCCCAAAACACTGACTTGGACATTATTTCCAAGTGTGACATCAGTTTCAACTTATTTATCTACACTGGAAATCTAATTTAAATTACCAGTGAAATCTATGATTGTTGCATCATGAATCTAAGTACCATATGTCATGTGGACTTTCTTGGACAGTATTGCATTCAATTGAAGATGCATGTGCCATTAACATTGTGCTCGATGGAGTGCTAGTGTTGGTCGACTAATTTTGGCTTTTCCTTCCTTGGTCATATTGTTTCTTCCTGCATTCATATGCATAATGACCAAATTTCTTACAATAATGAAATTGAATTTTTCATTTATCAAACCTGTTACCACTTAGCTGACTTGGGTTCTGATCTTGTCCTCTACCAATGACATTCATAGAACTGTTGTTGCATCCTCCTCTGGAAGAAAATTCTTCCTCTGCCTCTAGAGTTGTTTCCCCCTTGCCTCTACCATGGCTTATGGATGTCTACATTGCAAATGCACCTTCCAATGATGTATTTGATCTATTGATTATATGCTCATGATTGATTAGTGAGTCTTGAAACTCATCAATGGTAAACACTGACATGTCTTTGTTTTCTTCCAAGTTCACAACCAAGGATTCAAATCTTGGGGGAAGACTTCTAAATACTTTTTCAACAACCCTTCTGTCTTCTATTTTTTCTCCATGATATTTCAGTTGATTTATCATACCAACAACTCTGGTGTAGAATGAGTCTACTGACTCTGTATCTTTCATTGACATAGATTCAAAATCTCTTCTAAGAATATTCAACTTGGAAGTATTTACCTTGTCCAGGCCTTGATAGTCAATTTCCAATATGCCCCATTCCTTATTAGCGGTAATATTTGTTGCGAATCTTGGGAGTATGCTTTCATGCATGGCTTGGTGTATGTAGAACATATCCTTTCTGTATTTCTTCCTCTATTCCCTCGGTGCATCTTTCTTAGCTTGTGTGGGATTGTTATATACCGCTTGATATGTTGGTTCTGCATAACCATTCTGGACTATCTTCCAGACATATTGACCTATGAACAAATCCTTCATTGTTAGAGACCAATACTCATAATTCTTTCCTGTAAAAATTGGAGTTTGTAAACTTGACATGTGTGAACCAGAAGTGGAAGCCATTTTTAAATTTTCCTTAGGAAATTAATTTTCCCGCCCTTTTTAAGATAAGCTTTCTTTCCTAAACCCGCTCTAATACCAAATCTTGGGAGACTGAGACTGATATGTCTAAGCTTGAGTTACCGCTCAGTTATAAAATTTAAATTTATTATCGAGTTTTGACCTCTTTTCACTCATCAGGTAGAACTTGTCTAACCCCAACTAGACAAGTCGACAAGTTAAACTTAACCAAAATATTTTGACAAGTAGTTTTTTAATAGACTACTTTTGGTCGTACTTTCGACCCGACACCTTCTTAGCTCAACAATACTTACTCGTCGGTTTTACCTCGACTGAATTACTCGACAATTTTTACTTTAACCGACTGACTTCAACTGGTTCACTTCGACCGACTGGCTTCGATCGGTTTTACTTCGACCGAGTTTTGAATTTGACTAACTTACTCGACTGAGCCACTTTTAGTCGAACTTTTACAAAAGAGATTTCTTGGTCTAAAGACTCATAAAATGAAAATTACTTTTTCACCGACCAGTAACTTGGAGTAAAACTCGACACAACAATAATTCGACATATTTACAAAATCATATAGGTAAATATTCGGGAAGACTTGTGTCGACCACTCTGTCGTAAAAGCTAACTTTTACTAGGTGAAATGTTTATGGATTCTATGTTTCGTCACATAACCTATAAATGTAAACAAAATTTACTCGAGTAATTTTGGAGAGAATGTGTGACTAAATAAAACATGCATTTAACCATAACAATAGATTTATAAAACTTGTCGAGACATAACAGAGAACTATTTTCTATAAATACAAACTTGGAAATTTACAAGGATGTTTCACCTTTTGCAGAGCTTCGCCGCTCGACACTTTCAAACACACAGAAGCTTGAGATTTGACTCTATTTTCTCAAAATTCTCTCACTGATTTAAAATATTCTTATTCTATATATAGGCAAACTAAAATTTGCTTCTCAATGAATCCGCTGACTTAACATTAAAGACTGTAATAACTATCTACCTACAAAATCAGCTTCAGAAATTTAGTTCGACTGGTTTATATATGAGAGATGTGAACTCTTCATCTTAAAGTGTCTGACAGAAGCTGAACTGATACAGAGTTTGGAAGATTCGACTGATATTTGATATGAATCAATAATTAATTAATATTTCCAACACTCCTATATTGAAGGAATTGAATTTTAAAGCAGTAGCCACTAGACTAAATTTATCGTCTTAGATCAAAATTTTCTACCTAGGAGAAACCTCCCATGAAGAACCGTGATTCGATAGGGTTGAGGATTCAAATCCTTGCAACAACCCAAAAACCCTATGTGTGAATCATGGTAGTCTATTAACACAATACAAATACAAAATTATAAACTCACTAATGACAACAACAATATAAAAACTATTATTTCCACTTTTAAGAAAATATAGATTAGAAAATTGGAAAAAGGTGTAACCCGTGTTTAACATTAGTTTCCATAACCATTAAGAACGCCATCTATGAGTCTAGAAATTTTAGGTATCCTAAGATTAAATCATTGTCTCTTCCTTCAAGAAATTAAAAAAATAATGCAAGGAGGGACTTACAACAAACAATGTAGTCAAGTTTCTAAGGTTACTATTACGCTGAGGTTCAAAACCCTATTTCAAGGAAAGATTTATTTACCATTCCAGAGCTTATCAAGAACTCGATGTTTAATAAAAGGAAAACCCATTTAAAAATTGAACGTAGCCTGGGCAAAGTCAATCCCAACCCTATATTAAACTATCCACAAAATTATATATAAATACTCATATGTCCATTACAGAAAAAGAGAATCACTTCTTAAACCGTTTCCAGTAGGAACCCTGTCATCTTCAAGGAAGCAGAAACAAGATGAAGCTTTTGAAGAAACCACCATGAGAAGAATTTTATTTTTTGTCTAAATATAAGGGAAATAATGATATTTATATAATAATGAAATGTAGTAGTTAAAATGTGGGGGTGAGAGAGTTACATCCCTTAGTTTAAAAATAAATAAAATCCTTGGATTTAAAATCAATAAGAAAGGAAGTGGAATAAATATATTTTATTTTATTAATTTTTTTTAACAATTTTTAAGCAAAGAAGGAAAAAATTTGTGAGAGAAAACGAAAATTTAAATTAAATACAACAATAGAAGTAGTGAAATAAATGAAGTGAATAATAAATTATTATTATTAATTAATTAATGAAGATTTAGTAATTAAAAAGAAAAAATTAAGAGAGCAATTAAATATAAAATAGTGATAAAATATGTAGTTAATAAAAATGTTATAACAATAATACAAAATAATAATTAATAATGAAAAGGTAAATAATAATTAATAAAGAAAAGGTTGGGGGTGAATTAGGAAAAAAAAAAAGGTGATGTTAAAAATTAGATTAGTTTAAGGTTTAATTTTGAGGAATTTAGGGTAGAAGAAGAAAAAGTAGAGTGCAAAGAAAATAGCCTAATTTAAAATAAAATAGAAAGAGAGTGGAAAAAATTAAATTACTTTAATTTATTAAAATAATAAAATGATTAAGATAAAGGAGAGAATTAAAGAAGGATAAATAGTTAAGAAAAATAAATGGTACGAGTATAAGTTTAAAATTAAGATTTATCCAAATTTTAGGTAAAGAATGATAGAAATAAGGGAGAGAAAAGAAAGAAAGAAAAATACAACACTAAATGGAAAGAAAAAGGGAAGTGAATAAAAATTAATGATAATAATTATTAAATAATAATTAATAAAGAGTTAGTAATTGCAAAATCGATAAAGGAAACAATTAAAAGGAGATGGAGGTGTTGGAGTTTTCTTAAAAACTTAACGAGGTTTTCTTCTTGGAGTCAAGCCGATAAGGCCTAGTACCAACCAAGACAAAAAAAAGTGGGAAGTGTAGGGTTATTTTGTGTTTTTTGTCTGGTTTTCTAAGGGAGATATGTCTAGAAAAAAGAAAAAACAACCCTTTGTACCCTATACAAAGGCGCTAGGGTTCAAATATCCTTTTTTCTAGTTCTCTAGAGGTGGATCCACCCTTGGATCTGGGTGTGGACTCCACGCTGCCTTTAGCTAGACATGTGGTCAATTGTGCAAACGGACAGCGCTGCAATACGAACAGAGGGCGACAATTGGTCAGAAAGGAGACGTATGTAGGTTTTGGTGATAATAATACAGGGGGTGGGAGTCTCAAGACTTCTTTCGATGTCGCTCTAGAGGTAGGTTTCAATTCCCATAGTAAACCTGTGTATGAGGAAGATGAGGTAAGGGTTACAGATGTAAAACATTTTAGCTCTCTTACAAACCTGCTTTCCATTGATCACGTTGTACAGGATAGAGTTTGGAGGTTTGAACGAACTAGTGTGAGCTTAGTTTCTTGATTCGACTGGCGGAGGTTTGGATTTTCAAGGTCCCTTGTTGCCTTCGTCCGATCTTAAACAAAACAATTTCACTTCACAGACAGATTCCCTTGATAGCAGTGTACAGGAGAATTTTATGGGTTCTGTAGGTATTACTTCTGGTTATGAGTTAGAGGTCGTCACTAACATGTTTCCCCCTTTCAACAAGGTTACTGGTTCTTTGGGTCGAGTAAGGAGGAAGTCTAAAGTAGTTAAAGTAAAAATTGATTTCGAGAGCTCATCTATCGGCAGAGACTTCCCTCTTCAGAAGGTGGAAGGTTTAAGTGAACGTGCGATAGTGAGTAGGCTGGAATATGTCAAAATGAACCACCTAGAGATTATTTAATGGGTCTCTATCAATTGGAAACCCATTTTTTACTATGTCCCGTTGGTTTTATGGCTTCCTTGTGGTTGGTTGTGTTTCATCTTTTTTTCGAAGGATCATGCTAAGAGGGTACTAAATGATTTTTGGATTATTAGAGAAGGTTCTTTGGTTCTGTGGAATTGTTCTATGGAGTTTAATCTAGCAACTCAAAATATATTTAAAAGACACCTTTGGTTTCTATTGCATGGATTACCTATTCAGTTCTGGTCAGAGGAACTGTTGTTTAAAATAGCAAACCATATGGGGAGGTTTATTGTTTTTGACAAAGTGGATTTGTGGTTGGGAGATAGAAGGATGGGTCGGGTGATGGTGGAGCTCGACAATTCGGAAGGGCTGATGGACTCCTTTATGATAAATTGGGGAGATATTTCTTTTGACCATATATTATACTACAAAGGAATTCCCTTTTGCTGTTTGATTTGACATAATATTGGGCATGTAAAGAGAGAATATCATGTGGGGTAAATTTATACATATGGAAAGCCTCAAAAGCGGTCTACCCCTGTTGCTAATTGTTCAGGGTCTTTCTGTGAACCTGCTATGAAGGAGGAGGATTTATGCACAAAAGGTATGTCTGATCACTCCTCTCATGTTCCTTATGAAGATATGTCATCTAAAGAGCTTCAGTTCATTAAATTAGTTGAAAGAGACTATCATAGAAGATTGAGTATAATGGAAAACCCTATCTTTGTTGTTTTGTCGAACACTAATTCCCCTAAGTTGTCTTCTGAAACAATTGCTCCAGTATTGCCTACAGGTTTTGTTCAGATAACTTCTAGAGAGCCTTCGGGGTCAGGTGTTGATGACTCTTTACTTTCTCTCCACTCTGTTGATCCAAACCCTATCTCTTTGTCTGACATCCGGACTGTCGAAGGGATGGCTTTTACTCCTTCTGTTAAAGATTTAATAGGGGATAAACATGAGGGTTCTTCAGCTGGGTTTTCGTCTTCTGTTTTGGTTAAATATCCTATCACTGTCCATGGTAACAAATCTAGGGATAATCTAGATTGTGTCCTGATTAATTTTTTCATATGTCAAAATGTAACGATTTGTAGAAAGAATAAGAAGAAGGTTTTCAATGAAAATGTTGTTGATGAAGGAGATAAAGAGTTACTTTTGGAAGCAGGATATATCCCGAAGTGGGAAAGAATTTGTTTGGTTGAGGAAAACTGTAACAATGTCGGAGGTTTTTGATAGGACGCTTAAAGCACATAATCCCTCAGTGGAGGTTCCAAAATGCTATGTATCTCCTTCAACGTTAGGGGTTTCGGGAGTGGCCCAAAAATTTGAGCCCTCAAAAATTTCTTCTTAAATAACAGAGTAGATGTTTATTTTATCCAAGAAACTATGTCTTTGGAACTAAAGCGTGTGATTTAATCCTAATAATTTCAAAAGATTGGGAGTGTTGTGCTCTATATGCAGATGGGATTTCAAGAGGGTTGGTATCCATTTGGAACCCTTCCACCTGTTCTTTCAAACCTTTTAGGACTTGTGCTAGGATTCTGTTGGAAGGGAAAGTGCGGGGTTTTGAGAAACATTTGCACTTATTAAATGTGTATGCTCCCTACAAGGAAAGAAGGAGTTTTGGGATAGAATTGATGTAAGTGGATTGTTAAGTCTCGAGAATCTAGTTTTAGATGGTGATCTAAATATGACATTACACTCTTTTGAAAATTGGGGAACTATCCATTATTTTAATCCTATGGCAGACTATTTCATAGATATTTTTAACAAGTATGAGTTAGTTGATATTGTTCCTCCCAAAATCACTCCTACTTGGAGAAGTAAGAAAGAGGGGGGAGGAGTGAGTAAGAGGCTTGATCGTTTTCTTATGAAGGAATCTCTAGTGGATTTTAGTTCAAGATATAAATCTTAGGTCCTCCATAACAACATATCTAATCATTTTCCTATAGCTTTACAAGTTGATGTGAATCCTGTGGATACCTTAAAACCTTTTAAATTAGATCACTCTTGGCTTAAAAAAGAATATTTTTGCGAGATGATTAAGGATTTTTAGTCTAATGTTATTTGTCCTAGGAATCCTAATGTTATGGAACTTTTAATGTTTAATATGAAGGCCCTTATGAAGGAAGTTATTATCTAGACAAAAAATAAGTCTATAGAAAATAGGGCTTCTCTTCAACAAACTGAAACTTATATTTTTGATCTACTTTTGTCAAATTTATCAGGGTCTTTCTCGCTTGAAGATAGAGAAAATTTATCTTTTCTGACCCATTTATAGGATGAGATTCTTGAGAAGAATGATGAGAAACTAAGGCTCAAAAGTATATCTATTTGGATCGAGGCTGGTGACAAGAACACCAAAATTTCCATAACTATGCTTATTTTCGCAGGAATTTAAATTCGATTTGGGAGATTTGTGATAAAAATGGTGTCAAGACCAGTTCCTGGGACAAGATAAAACCTGCTATAGAATCAAAAGAAATCCCTTATTGGTAATCAATTAAAAGTTCTTGAAATTTTCCCTTGTTTTTCTACTAGTGAACAAGGACTGGAGGTTGGTAAACAAATTTCTATTGAGGAAATTCAGAAGGTATTATCAAAGTTTGCCAAGGACAAAATTCCTAGGCCTGATGGGTGGACAGTTGAGCTATTTTTTTCTTTTTTTGATATTATGGGAAAATATTTGTTGGATGTTGCATAATTCTCCAGGAAGGAGTGTTATATTTCAGGTTCTCTTAATGCTACTTTCATTACCCTGATACCAAAAAAGGAATCTCATGATACTTTCTCTGATTTTATGCATGTTTCCCTTTGTAATTTGGTCTACAAAATGGTGCCGAAGATTATTGCAGACAGACTGAAACCTAAGCTCTCTAATTATATTTCAAAAAAACAATTTGGATTTTTATCCAATAGACAGATCCTTGATTCCATTGGTACCACTCAGGAGTGTTTACATACTTTCAAGACTAAAAATATAAGCTCGGTGGTTATGAAGCTTGATTTAGCTAAAGCCTATGATCAATTTGATTGGGATTTTCCGATTTGGTTATTCTTCATATTGGCCTTCCTGGACATGTTATGAAGTGGATATTGGCATGTCTCTTCTGCTAACTTTGCAATTTTAATCAATGGGTCTCCTACCTCTTTCTTCAAGAGTACTAGAGGTATGATACAGGGATTCCCCCTCTCTCCTTTATTATTCTTACTTATGATTGAGGGTCTTATTAGATTGATTTCCAAAGCTCGTAATGAAGGCCTGCTTTCAGGTATCAAATTTTTCAGATGATATTATTATTACTCACTTAATTTTTGTAGATGATGTAATTCTCTTTGGTTTGGAAAATATCAAAGAATGGAAGATTATGTTTTCTCTATTGGACCTTTTCTGAAATGCTACAGGTATGGAAGTCAACATTGAAAAATCGTGCTCCTTTATACACAAGGTTCAACCAGAATTTTTATCAGAATTCAAGACTCCTTTTCAGTTTAAGATTGATCTGATGGAGAATGGCTTCACATAGTTGTGTTTTTATTTAAAACCAAACAGTTATAGAGTGAAATATTGGTTCTGGCTCATAAAGAAAATTAAAAAGAGGATTTCAAACTTTTCTTTTAGATTTATATCCTTGGGAGGCATGATTATTTTAATTAAAGCCACTCTGCAAAGTATTCATGTTTATTGGTGCTATTTGGTCAAGCTTCATGTCTCCATTATCAATTCTATCGAGAACAAGATATTTCACTTTTTATGGGCAAGCTCGAGTTCATAAAGAAAAACCCATTTGGATTCTTGGAATATCCTAGATTCTCCAACTCATTAGGGAAGCTGGGTTATTAAGAATTTGTTTATTTTTAACTCATCACTATGTTTAAAAAATTTATGGAGATGTCTTTTTTATCAGGGCTTGTGGAGTGAAGTGATGAAAAAAAAGTATTTGAAGAATATTTCAGTTGGTACTCGGATTAGAAACACGATCTATGATTCAAGTGGTGCCTCGGTTGTCTGGAACAAATTCCTCAAGGTTATTCATTGGTTGAAAAAAGGGTTTTGTTGGAATATAGGAAATGGAAAAAGTGTATTTACTGGTATTGACCCTTTTTGTAGGTGACAATGATTGTCTTTATTTTCTTGAAGAAATTACAGAACACCTAGCATGTATTAATATGAAGACACTGGACTTATTGAAAATACTGAAATGGTCTATCTTAAAAGGGGGCTATTGGCTGAATGCCAGAGATTTGGGACTCGCTAGTATTTGGGTTGTTCAGTGGGATTCCTACATTGAAAATTTGAAAGTTGTTGGGGTTAAGCTCAAAACTGGGAATGGCACTCTAGTTTGGCCTAAAAAAAATGGTACCATTACAGCCAAGATGGCCTATGATTATTTAATCATAAATGGTAGTACATTTGAGCAAAGATAGTGGTTTAAACTATTGTGGCAATGGAATATTCCACAAAAACTAAAATGTTTTTGGTGGCTATCTCTTAAGGATTAGATCCTTACTTGGCACAATCTCATGGAAATGGAGTGGCAAGGTCCAATTTTTTTGTATTCTTTCTAGACAGAATGAAGAAACTAGTTTTCATATTTTTTTGGATTGTCTTTTCTATAAACATGTCTGGTCAATTGTCAAAGACTTTCTAGGACAAAGAATGGATTGGGGTGCTGAAAATTTGGAGATCTCTTTTTCCAATTGGTTTCAAACTTCTGCTTCATTCAATCTTTTTCCTATTTTCATCTCTTCATCTCTGTGGATGTCAAGGAATAACGGAGTATTTCAAGATATCAATCCCAATGTCCTTATTTGTGGAATTAGGAGCATAAACCTCTTTAAGGAATTTATGAAAACAAACAGCAAAAGGAAAATAAAAAGGATTTGTCCTCCTATTGTAGTTTTCTCAGGCATTGAAGGGTATTTTGATGGTGTTTCTAACATTAATCAATGTGGTTGTGGCATGGTACTTGTTTTAAAAAAGGATCACTTTTTTTTTATCTTTGCATGGGTGGAGATTTGGGTTCCAATACAAAGGTTGAGCTGCTATATTTATTTTCTCTCCTTCTTTTTTCTTCTCTTATTTGTATATCAAATATCATTCTTTTTGGAGATTCCAAGGTTTTAATTGAGTGGTTGAATGGATTTTCAAATCTCCAGGTATTATTACTCAACCATTGGATTTAGAAAGTTCAAGACCTTAGAATCTCATTCAGTCTGATCTCTTTTGGGCATATTTCCAGGTGTTATAATGCAAAATCCGATGCTCTCTCTAAAATTGTCATTCCACTTATGTTTGAATTTTTAAGGTTCCATGGATTTCTGGATGGCTCTTTGATTCACGAAGGTGAAACAAATCTTACAAACTTGATGTAATCTAGACTAGAAGGGACAATTGTCTATTTTGAGCAGTCTGGTTACTTTTTTGTCTTTTATAATGTTTAGCTATCTAGATTGTCTATGTGTTGAAGATATTTTTGTATGTAGAAAGCATACTATAAGGATGATATGCAACTGTAAATTTTTCCTTTATTAATATAATAGCACTAAAAAGTCTTTTATTTGTGAAAAAGAAGGGAACAACTAAATACAAAAAGTAATAAAATATGTAGTTAATAATAGAATGAATAAAAATAGTAATAATACAAAATAGTAATTAATAAAAGGAAAGATGGGGGGATTTAATTAGGATAAAAATTAATACAAAAAGATAATTAATAATGATTAGTTTGGGCTAATGTTGAAATTAACCACATGAGTATAAGGGTGGTAAATGGAAAAAAAAAGTAGAAAATAGAAAAGAGTTACAGAAATGAAGTTAGGGTTAAGTGAAGTAAGAGGAGGATTTCTAACTTTTGACTAGGGATTTTTTATTAGGATTAGAGATTTTATGGATAATAGGATCGTGACATTTACTAATTTCTAGTCCATCGTCTTTGTTAATGTTACTAGGATTATTTTCTATTTCTAAGACTTCTCTGATTAGACCATTAGAATAATGGGAATCTCTAGCTAATATTTTTGTTTTATCAAATTGGATGAGATGTTTTGTTTTAAAGGAGTGTCCACTGACAAGAGTAGATTGTGATGGTTTCTTTTTATGTGCTCTTTTATTCTTGTTTAAAAGGAATGACCAATTTGACCTATATAGGAGGTGCCACAAGAGAAGGGGATTTTGTAGACACCCTGGTGAGAAGCAGGTTAGTTTTGTCCTAGACAAAAGTGAAAGTTTGTTTAATGGTTTTGAGGGGTTTGAAGACATTTTTTAAGTTCCTTTTTTATCAAAAATTTAGCTATGTTTTATGTTGTTCCATGGATGAGGGGAGGTAACCTTGAGAATTAAGGGTTCTAGGAGGATGTTTTGGTAAAGGGTGTTCTCCTTTGTGAAAGGCCTTGTCAATTTGGTTAGAAGAGTAGCCATTATTCCTAAGGGATTGTTTTAGATGTTTTTGTTCTTGAGAGAGATGGTTTTGGTTAGAGATATGAATATCTCTCATAGCTAAGGTGTTAATAACGCCTAGCTTCTTGGTAGGGTGGTGATGTCGCTATGGATTTTCTTTCTAAAGACCTATTGGGAAAGAGGTCTATTATTGCGCCAAGAGGCACTCTACAGCCCAGTATGGGGAAGATCTTGTAACGTTATTTTTATTAATAACAAATAATTTTTTTAATTATAGGCCAAAATAAATGTCGGCTAGAAAAACCAACTAATATGGGGAAGATGTTGTAATATTCCTACCTAACAAAACAATAAAAAAGTAAAAATTTAATTATTCGTAAAAAAATGGAAGATGTTGTAATATTCCTACATAACAAAACAATAAAAAAGTAAAAATTTAATTATCCGTAAAAAAAATGTGGATAAAAAAATACAATGTTGGCCTTGCACATAGTTTTAAAACGATGTGCATGGTTTTAAAACCATGTGCACATGGTTTTAAAATCATGTGCAAGGCCTTCTAAACAACCCATGGTTTTATTGTACATGGTTTAGGAGGACCTTCAATATAGTTTTAAAACCATGTGCAAGGCCTCCTAAACAACCCATGGTTTTATTGTACATGGTTTAGGATGGCCTTGCAAATGGTTTTAAGACCATGTGCAAGGTAAGCCATAAATAATATTAAATATTAATAATAATAATATTATATGTGGACCTTAACTAAAAATATGTGTCTTTTGGTTTGAATCAAATCAATGGATACCTAAGAAGATATTTGATCCCTCTCGGCACTTGATAGAGCTTAGGATTTGAATCTACACTGGTTATTACAAGTTAAAATGCTCAATTCCCATAGTGAATTAGATATAGGGAGATATGTGGTTAAGGTAAATAAAGAACTATTCGAGGGTTTCTTATTCAACCTAACCCTAACTTCATTTCTGTAACTCTTTTTTTCCTTCTACTTTTTCCATTTACCACACCTATACTTATTTGGTTAATTTCAAACCTAATCTAAACCAATCATTATTAATTATATTTTAATAATACTTTTATCCTAATTTCACCCCACCTTTCATTTATTAATTACTATTTTGTATTATTAATATTTTTACTCATTCTATTAATAACTACATATTTTATTACTTTTTTATTTAATTGTCCCTTAATTTTATGGGTTTTTCAATTACTAATTTTTTATTAACTATTATTTAATAATTATTATCATTATTTTTTTATTCACTTCTCCCTTTCTTCTCTATTGTATTTATTTTAATTTTTTTTATTTTCTCTTCCTTATTTTTCTCTTTCTTTATCTAAAATTTAGATCAAAATTTTCTTTTAAACTTCTTCTCATTCCATTTATTTTTCTTAATTTATTTCTCCCTTAATTATATTCTTTGTTTTTTTTATTTTAAATTCATCTCTTTTCTTCCTTCTTTTCTTTGCACTTTTTTTTCTTTTACCCTAAATTCCTCTTATATTTATTTAGTTAATTTGAACCTTAAACTAATCTAATCTTTATCAATTATCCTTTATTATTAATTTTTGTCGTCATCCCCCAACCTTTTCATTATTAATTCTTATTTTGTATTATTGTTACTATATTTTTATTAACTACATATTTTATCATTATTTTATATTTAATTGCTCCCTTAATTTTCTCTTTATTTAATTACTAACTCCTTATTAATTATTATTTAGTAATTATTATTATTAATTTATTATTCAATTTTTTTCACTATTATTGTATTTA
Source organism: Pseudotsuga menziesii (assembly GCA_001517045.1). NCBI lineage: Eukaryota > Viridiplantae > Streptophyta > Pinopsida > Pinales > Pinaceae > Pseudotsuga > Pseudotsuga menziesii. The sequence goes on from LPNX010266881.1 coordinate 114,392, forward strand.
GTTTAAATTTTCTTTTTATCTCTCTAATTCTCTCCTTCTTTACCTGGGTCAAAAAAATGTTAATAAAATAAAATAAATGTATTCCACTCTTTTTTATGGATTTTAAATCTAATGATTTTATTTAATTTTAACCCAACACCTCTAACTCTCTCACCTCGCATTTTAAGGGCTAGATTTCTTTATTCTATAAGTATCATTCTTTCCTCTGCATCTACACATAAAAAATTCTTATCATGATGGTTTATTCATAAATTTTGTCATGTTTTTGCTTCCTAGATATAGTTTAATGACGTTGACGTTTCTCATGAAAATATCAGTCTACGCATCCATAAACTACACAAAAGACAAATATGCAAAATTTGTCCCAAACTACAGCTATAGCTTAAAAGATTCTATACCTCAACTTGCTTTTGCAAAATTTGTAAAGCATATTTCACATCGACTTAAAATATTCTATGTAACAGTCCAATAGGGTATGATAGCATATACCACAAATACAGAGGAGGGAAGAAAGAAAATTATTTATAAGAAATCTCCTTACTTGCGTTTTGAGAATTTAGGTGGCAGAGGTAGAGGGTTTTTGTTTGATTTTTCTAATTATACAAATCCATCCTATGGAACCTTGTCCTCTAAAAGCAATGACAATTCATAGATATTAAAGAAACTTCCAATTTTGTTTGAGTGAAATTTTAGAATATGAAAAAAAATAGGATCAGATGATCAACTTTCCAGCCATAATACTTACACTTTTGGTTTTTAACCTCCCTCCTGATGATAAAATAAGCATCTATGGATGATATTTCTTTGAGTTTACAATCGAGGGCCCTTGATCAAGCATGATTTCAGTAATAATTTGAGAGTAATAAATGAAATTTACCCCCATACAACTTTGATTCCAAAGAGGAAACCTTTAACTCTTCATGGTTCAAGGGTTTATCTTAGACCTTTAACCATGATTCTGTATGAATTAGGGGATATAGGACACCCTTGAAAAACACCTAATGTAGCATTGTAGATACCAATCAATGTCTTGTTTATAATAGGGACACTTATTGTGATTGAATAAGACCTCACACAATTTTCGATCTAGAGCAAAGTGACTAGATTGAATAAGACCTCACACAATTTTGGATCTAGAGAAAAGTGACTATGGAGATCAATCCCTGATAGATAGATTAAAGTTTCCAAACTCACATCACCACAAATAAAAAAATTCTAAACTCACATCACCACAAATACAAAAATAGGAACACCATTCAACTCATGTGCAAATAAATTGTGAATGATACATATCTCGAGTTCATAAAAGATGGAAAACTATCAAATTTTAGACATGCAACTTTAACTTTTGCAATTTGCAGTCAATGGAAATTGAACTATGCGAATTATATAAATATATTTACATGACCGCATTGATGTATCCTCGATGATTATGATGATAAGGGACACTAACTTTCTTAATTTGAAAAACCTACCATTGCACCCATATGACACTTGAAATCCTCTATTTACACGACTTGTATGGTGGTTTAGGACCTTGTTCATGGCACATTGTTCCTAGAAGTATGATCTAAGGTCAAATATATTGTTTTCAATGTCAATCTATAGTCAATGTATTCTAATCCTTCCTCGGTTTGCAAGAAATTATAATTGAATTCATATGATACCCATTATATTGGGTAAATATCCCTATTATAGGACCTTATTTCATCATTTATGACCCCTCATCCTAGAAACTTACCAAGGGAAAGATATTTCCCATCATCAAACGCATTAATTCATTAAAACTATGATAATATCACATTATGCCCCCCTACCAATATAAAGTGCTTGATTTGTGAAGTCACTTCATCCCACCCCATTGAAAATTATGGCCATAAATAGGTTTAAATAATAAAGTTGAGAAAATATACATACAACAAAACCTATTGGTCATACATATATAGATGCATGTGGTATTATGACACCTTGTATAAATAATCAACAACCAACTAGGTCACCTCTACCATATGCTAAATCCATAACTTGGATGGTGCCATGTAGGGAAAACAAGGATATGCTACTGTAATTGCTACTTTTGTTATCTAAATCATATGATTAGAACATGGTCGTTGTTGTTTAACATTAATTACAAACACAACCAAATATATATATGTCATATCTATATTTGGATAGAGATAGTTGTCCTAAACAAATTGGAGAAGGGGAAGCATCAAGTAGTACATCAACATCATCTAGAGGTAGAAATGTCTGAAGAAAATCTAAAAAATATATGGATTTATTTATAGTTGAAGGAGGGGCATGCTCTTATGACAATGAGTCTTCCAAATACAATGAAGTTCCATTAATGTACATGCATTCTTTGAAGAATTGGAAACCAAACCCACTTTCTAAAATAAACACTGATTTCTATATTGATGGAATAACATATCAAATTTGTCCATCTAGTTTACATGGTATGGTCTAGGTCTCTTTACAATGGACAGTGTGAATGTTCCATATAATAGTGTTATGGAACCGATGGATTGTGTTGTCCGAACATATGATTACACACATTGGGCTAGGAAAATAATATATCTAACAACCATGCACATATTATAAGGAGTTTGTGCAAAATATAATAAATCAAAGTAAAACAATTACTAAAAAGGATATTTCATATATATCGACGGAAATCCCAAATCTTGTGGAAATGTTGTTGGTTTTATAAATAGTAGTCATCCTGGAAGCACAAACAAACTACCCAATTGTGAGTTTGTTGAGTGTGAGGATAACAAAGTTATGGTCACTGCAATAAAATCAATTCCGTGGGGAAGGAGTTGTTGGTCGTTTATCATTTGAATAGGATCAAGTAATCAAGTAAGTATGGTTTAACAATCATGTACATCATTTACTAAAAATATTGTATAATATATATTCATTATTTTGCATTACATATACTTTATGGTGTAATATTAATGAAGGGAATTTAGAACTTCCACCCATATTTGAATATATGGTTAAAAAATTAGCGTTTGTGTTATAGGTTGATCAGGGGAAACGAATCAACCATGGGCGGGTGAGATAATATATATATATATGGCCATTTATATTTTCATTATTATATTCCATATTGCTCTCTTTTGTCCCAACACAAAGATTATTGTTACTTGTTTATTGAACTTATCTAATATGATCATTTGTAGGATCCCATGCCAATGCCTCAACTTGATCAGGATAATGTAGACATATCAGGAGATATTGATCCTCTTTCATCTATTATAATAATGGTTAGTAAATAACTAATGAACTAGCAGAATTGGTGAGTGTTGAAGATACTCTCAAAACTGAAAGAAGAAGGAAATTCTTGATGGAATGAATCTTCAAGTACAACGTATTTTTTTAATTATATTCCATTAATTATTTTAAAGCATATGACATTTTTTTAAAGAATATAAGAGCTTGACTTGATTAATTCTATTTTAACAAGCATTCATGAGACAAGAAGAACCCCGTGTTGGTAGTAGCAAACATGCATTTATGCTTGCACCCTCTGCTATTGTTGCACATGCTACTAGTGCCTCAAATCCTAGTATTGTTTTGTATGCCCCTGATTCTACACCTAGGGTTGGTGGTGGGTATTCCACGACTTATAACATGCCCATATAACCACCTGAAAAATGCATAAACAAAAAACTATTTGATACCCAATAAAACATATGTCATAAGTCATAGACCATTTTATTCATTCTCTATCATATATCAACCAAGTACTTCGTGCCTATTACAAAACTCACTTTATGGTTCTTCGACTTATAGATGATACCTTAAATACCACAAAATACAAAGGAACACCTTTAAAAAACAACCTTAAACATTTATCCTAAATACTTTATGTATTCGGATTCCAAAATCTTAAGTTTATCATTTTTTCCGCAACAAGTCTTCCACAAAAAAATCACTTCCGCAATAGACCTTCCGCAAGGTCCTTTTGCAACTCCTCTTCTGGATTGAGGATTGAGGATTGCGGTAAGCACCTTTGAAATCTACATATTTCCCTTCCGCAACGCGGATTCTGGATTGTGGAAAGAACTTAAATCCTTTACAAATTTCCATTCCGCAATGTGGATTGTAGATTGCAGGAAGTACTTAAATCCTTTACAAATTTCCCTTCCGCAATGCAGATTGTGAATTACGGAAATTACTTGAATCCTTTACGAATTTCTCTTTTGAAATGCGGATTGCATATTGCGGAAAGTACTTGAATCCTTTACAAATTTCCCTTGCGCAATGTAGATTGTGGATTGCTGAAAGTACTTAAATTCTTTAAAAAATTTACTTCTGCAATGCGGATTGCAGATTGTGGGAAGTACTTGAATTCTTTATAAATTTTAAGCCTCTATGGGTCATTTTCTACATGAAATTACTTAGGAGTTCTTTACTTGTAATTTCCTTGGGAAAACAAAGGGTGGTCATTCTTCAATAGTCTCACTGCCTTAGGTAGAGTTCGTTGCTTAAGATGAAGTTCAGACTTAGGGGTTTTAAGGTGGGTCACAGTAGCCGGTTTCTTATGGAACTTCATCAACTATTTTCTTTCCATAATTTCCATTATTCATTTAAGGATTATAAGTAAAGTAAAGGGACTTCACTAAGTGTAAATTATTTAAATCCAGCACTAGCACTTAACTACCCTACAAGGGATCCCTTACATTTGGGTATTAACAGTGAAGTTATAAAGCATCCAAGTATACTCCTTGCAAAAAACAATGTTACACTAATAGAAATCACATGCCAAAATGCAAACCACGGTCATTCGAGATAGAGAATGAGCTAACTATCCCATAAGCAACATTTTCATCTAGGAACCTAAGAACTAGTACTTATCATTTCCTTAGCATTGAAAACACACATTTACACATATACAGATATACCTTGAGATCAACAGTATGAAAAGATTTAAAAATTTAAAGGAACCCGGTTGCACGGCGAGCTGAATGAAGAAGGAACAACAATGTTCCACCCAAGCATAGATTAGGACCAGTTTGGTTTTTGTCCTCAATCACCCTTGAGATAAACTATGCATGCCAAGAGTGGTGACATCCAACCTCTGGTTCAGTATCCCAATGATAAATCACTTCCCTAACATATAGTGCTCACGCAACAAGTATTTATTTCAACTTTCCTCCCATAGAGTGCTCACATAGAAAGTATTTCTTTCAGCTTTCCTAACACCCAATGCTCACACAGCAAGTACTCATCTTTTTCCCAGCATACTAAGCAGCGTCCTGCCTCCTCCCATATGCATCCTTAATAGTCTTGGTTTTTTCCTAGGTATTTTGTATCTAATGACCAATTCCTCGTGGAATTTTTAGTTTCCCACTACCTCCCCTGATTCCCAGGGCATGTCTAGTGCCATACTAGAATTCCCACTCCTGGTATAACCTTCATGAGGTTAACTCTTCCATGCACCCCACGCTCGCATGCATAGTTTTCTCATTCCACATGGTTGTCCCCATCATTCACTATTTCATTAAAAACATAATGTTTTAGTTACATCTGTCCTCCAAGGACCTATTGGCAGATTCCAAAACCAACAAATCTCATTCAAAACGAAACAGTAATTAAAAATATTACAAATAATTTTTATCTGTTGGAGGATGTTACATGACCCCAATTATACCTGTAACCTATGATTCTAGTACTCATGTTCCTTAGTCATCATAGTTTGATACAAGTGCCATGACACCAGGCTTACTCGCCAATATCACTAGGAAATTATCAATTTCTTTATAGATAGAACATGATTTGGTGTCCGTAAAGGGATCAAAACTTCATGGTAATTACATCCAATCCATTAGAATACTTTGATTTTATACGAATAAGAATATTTTTGTATTCATTCTATCTATCTAACCTAAATGTTTTATTGCAATGTAGGAAATAACATGTTCTACCAACAATTGCATGAAAGGGAATTTTCTCTATTTATGCCTACATTAAGAACAAGTTTTAAATATCAAATAAACATATTGAAGGAGTTGGTGAAACATGTGACCATGTTTCTTTGGTCCTATATTCAACCAAAAGTCGGTCCAAACCATGGAGGGGAACTACATGAAATCAATGTGGGACAGATACCACATCAATATCATTTTATACCTAGGTTATGAGTGTATTGGACAAATTTCATAATGAGAGTGGGTTGCACTACTAGATCTAAGGAGAAGAAGATGAGAAAATAGGTACACTTGCTTCCAAGTGTAGTGGAAAAATCAAGGTAGATAAAATACCATTCTCGGCAATGAAATTATAATTTCTATATTGCATTTGACCATGATTTTTAAATTGTATAAACATGTACTTGACCGTTTTCATAGCCTCAAAGAACCTCAAAAGCTACACTGGCTAGAATTGAGAAGATTGGCTAACACAAACATGGCCCAGGGGATTATGTTAAAGTGAAGGGAATATATGTAAGTATTAAGATTTAATAATTGTCGATGTTGCATTTTCATTTGTGTTTTAAATTATTTCCTTACTAAAATTTGTTATGTTACAAGATATGTAGTCCGCAAATGTTCACGTGATGCCCAAAAATAAAGAGCCCAATATTGCCTTCAAAGGAGTCTACAACACAGTGGTTTAAAGGAGAAAAACTAATGCAACTAATACTACTACTGTCAATGAGGAGGCACACAAACTCAATGGATCTTGATTGACTACTTTATTAATATACACAAAGTAACATTGTGTGGTTCTACAACAACTACAATAATTATTAATCTGTAAATAGTAGGCATGTGGCCTATCCATCTCACCAACACAATCTTTGCGGAAAAAATAATTAAATCCTTTCTTCACATATGGTTGTAGCTTAGCAATTTTTTCAATCAAAACCACAGTCGACCAATTTACCATAAAAAAAAAAATTATTAATATATCTATTGTTAATATGAACATAAAACGTTTTTATTAGTCTCTTTTTTGTTAATATGAACATAAAATGTTTTTTCATCCACGGATTGTTTAATTTGCACCCAATAGCAATAGAAAAGTGCATGGCAGTGTTTTGAGATGTTAGAAAAATAGGATCATGAGGCAATAACAATAACCAACATGTAAATATTAAAACATAAACACATTACAAGAGAGACACCAATATAATGTGGTTCACCCAAGATGGGCTACATCCACACAGAAATTGCCAGTCCTTTTATTATTATACATTCCAATAAAAATGAAGGGATACAACCTGCAGCAAACCCATTGTACTTCCTATTCACTCTCTCACAGTCTCTCTCACACAATCATAGAGATCATTTTACAATGCTACAATACAATACATAGTCATATTACAATTCCTTCCTTGTATACAGGAATTACAAAGGGAAAATACCATGGGCCCATAAATTGTTGGCCATCAAAACATCCCAAAAAAATATTTCAAGGGATTCATCCCCACACCCTCCTGTTGGGATGAGCCTACAGTAAAACTGGGGTACAAACATGGCTGAATAATAACATCTCTGAATTAGAAAGATCAAAATCCACAACCAACAATCTCCCACTTTGAGACTAGTCACTACAACTCCACCGATGTTGCACTTCTTGAACTATGCTCTAAGCCTTGGACCTGAAAAAATTCTCATCTTCACCTTCATGCTTGAATACAAATAGAAACCATGCAAGAATTCAGTTTCTCTCTGGTTACTACCTTTGTCAACATGTCTGCATGATTCTTGCTAGTATGTATATTTTTCAACTTTAACAGCTCATCTTCCAAAACGAATCTTATGAAATGGAACTTGAGTTGTATATCTTTAGTCTTGGAATGGAAGGTTGAGTTATTTTCAAGATGAATGGCACTCTGGTTGTCACTGTACAAACTATTATTCTCCTACTTCTTACCCAATTCCTCCATGGACCTCTGCAACCAAGTCATTTCTTTACTAGCCTTTGTAGCAGCAGCATACTCTGCTTTTGTTCTTGAAAGTGAAACAACCTTTTGCAGGTTCGAAATCCAACTTACTATTGTTCCACCTACAATAAAAAATACACTGTGGTTCTCCTTCTGTTGTCTTTATCACCTGCAATATCTACATCAATATATTCATGTAGAACAGTTTCTGAACCTCCAAAAAATAATGCATGAGAAGTTGTACCTCTCAAATACATGAGAATCCACTGTGCTTCCCTCCAATGCTCTTTACCTGGATTGTTCATATACCTTCTCACAACTCCCACTACATGTGTAATATCTGGTCTTGTGCACACCATGGAATACATCAAGCTACCAACTATTGATGAATAGGGAATATTGGAAATGTATTTTATCTCCCCCTATGGCTTGGGACACATATCCTTAGTTTGAAATGGATTGCCAAAGGTTTACTAACTAGTTTTGCATTCTGCACTCTAAATCTATCCAACAAATTTTCTATGTACTCACCCTAATACAATGTCAATTGACGATTTTTCATGTCTCTTGTTATTCTCATACCAAGGATTTGATTTGCATCACCCAGATCCTTCATCAGAAATGATTTAGCTAGTTTCCTTTTGAACAAATTTATATCATTCATGTTAGACCCTGCAACAAGAATTTCATCCACATACAATAACAAGATAATATATCTTCTGTTATCTAGCCTCATGAAATAAACACAGTCATCAAAATGGCATCTACTATAACCTTGTTCCCTCATAAACTTATCAAATTCAAATAATTGTCTTGGATATTGTTTCATGCCATACAAGATCTTCATCAACCTGCAAACCAAATTATCCTTCCCTTTGACCTCATACCCCTTTGGCTACTGCATATAAATATCTTCCTCCAAATCCCCATGGAGAAAGGTTTTTTTTACATCTAACTGTTCAAGATGCAAATCTTCTACTGCCAGTATACTTAAAATAGTTATAATTGAAGTCATTTTAACAATAGGAGAAAATATTTCATCAATATATATATAGCTTTTTTTTGTGCAAACCCCTTTACAACAAGTCTATCCTTATACCACTTCTTGCCTCCTTCTTCCTTCAACCTGTAAACCCATCTATTCTGAAATTATCTTTTACCTCCAGGAAACTCAACCAAATCTCAAGTATGGTTTCTTACCAATGATTCCATCTCCTCATTGATGACTTGATCCAACTTCTTTTAAGTTTCCACCTGCATTTGTTCTTCATAACATTCTGGTTCACCACAATCAGTCATCAATAAGTAATACAATGAAGGAGAGAATCATTCGGGGGGTTTACTTAACCTAGTATATCTTCTTATACGTGCAGGATTTTGAGGCACCTGTTGTTGTTCTTGATTTTACGATACCTTTGGAACTTCATTTTCTTTGATTTCATCAAGCATTGTGTACTATGTGTTTTCCTTTCCCTATTTCTTTCCCTGCAATTGATCTTTGTACATAACTTTTTCATTGAATACCACATATCTACTCCTAATGATTTTGTGATTTTCATAATCCAACAAGCGATAACCAATATCATCAACCTTGTATCCAATAAATGTGCATTTCTTGGATTTATCCTTAGTCTTTGTTCTATTTTATTTATCAATATGGACAAATGCTTCACAAGCAAAAGTTCTCAGAAATGAGTAGTTTACCTTTTTAGATTTCCATGCCTCCTTTAGAATTCCACCATCCAAAGCACTTGAAGGACCCCTGTTTATTAAGTAAACATCAATATCTACAGTACCAACCCAAAATTGAAAGGGAAACCATGCATGCAATATCATAAACTTTGCACACTCCATGATTGTCCTATTCATCCTTTCTGAAATGCCATTTTATTGTGGTGTTCCCATGACTGTCTTCTCTCAATGGATCCCATGGTATGAACAGTAACTATCAAGCTCCTTGTTGCAGTATTCACCTCCATTATTAGATCTGAGACACTTCAATATTTTCCATGTCTCATTCTCAATTAAATATTTCCACTTCTTAAAAGTAGCAAACACATCATATTTTTGTCTAATGAAATAAACCAAAGTTTTTCTAGTTGCATCATCAATAAAACTAACATAATAACGAGAGTCACCAAGATATTGTACATGATCTACTCCCCATACATCTATATGCACAAGATCTAACTTTTCATGCTTCTTTTGTTTCCCAACCTTGAGAAATATGAGTCTTCTACAGAATTCCAAACTTACCTACTTCAGATCTGGAAGCAATTTCCTTGAGTGGAGAATATGCATCCTATGCTCACTCATGTGACCAAGTAAATGATTCCACAATGTTGTGCATGTCTCTATGGAATATGCAGAGATAAAACACGGTATTATGAGGAAATAAATACAATGTACCTATCATATCTCCTTTTGTTATTATCAACTCTCCTTTATTGATCTTCCACCACATTTTTCCAAACGTATACAAACAATCACTATCTCCAAACTTCCCTATTGAGATCGGATGTATTTTAATAGAAATAATATGTCTTACATCTTTTAGCATCCATTCATTTTTGTTATTTAACTTAATCTGTACCTTGCCCATTCCAACAATTTTACATGGATCATCATACTAATAAAACATGTCCAAAATCACTTGGAACATAATCATGAAAGAATTTCCTATTGGGTGTAGCATGACATGACACCCTTGAATCTACTACAAAATAATCACTAGTATTATATAATGCAAGAATCAAAGCATCTTGTAACATGTCACCTGCTACACTAGCTTCCTGAGTAGTCTCGTGTTTCCCATCTCCTTTCTTCTTTGGAGCTTTGTAGTCTTTCTTCAGATGTCCTCTCTTGCCACAGTTCTAGCACTCTATCTTTCCCAGTCTACAATTGGATCTTCCCTTTATATGCTTGCCGTGAATACTTGGTCTTTTTCCTCTCTCCCTTTGTCTTCCCTTCCTCTCCATGGTCAACGCATTACCTGATGTATCACCTCTACTTTTTCTCCACATTTCCTTGCTAAGAATAACATCAACAACATCATCAAATTTAAGAGTGTTTAAAATAGATATAGATTTATTTACAACCATGACCAAGTCATTCCATCTTTCTGGAAATGAGAACAAGATTAGAAGATCCCTAACCTCATCATCAAAGTTTACTCCTATATAACTTAGCTAATTAGTAATCATATTAAATTCATTTAAATGGTTAACAACAGATCTAGCTTCTGGCATCTTCATATTAAATAAACGCTTAATTAGAAATAACTTGTTAGAAGCCGATGGTTTTTCATACAACTTATCGAATGTGCTCATCACCCCCTATGTTGTATTTTCTTTTCAAATATTGAAATCCACCAATGAATCCAGGAACAACCATATTTTTTCTAGTTCTTTTTTTTCGAGAACCTCCCATCCATCGTCCTTCATAGTCATCAGTTGTTTTGTTTTTCCACCAAACATTAGATATAGATCCTTCTAGTACATATAGTCCTCCATTTGCATCTTCCATAACTAGTAGTTTTATCTATTAAATTTCTCGACCCTAAGCTTCCCTTCTTCTACATTTACTCCCACTCGAGCCAAGAACCCTTGTTTCCTATGAGTTTACATCCAAATAGACCTTTAGCTCTGAAACCAATTGTTAGAAAAATAGGATTGCAAAGCAATAATAATAAACAAGATGCAAATATTAAAACATAAACACATTACAAGAGAGACACCGATATAACGTGGTTCACCCAAGATGGGATATGTCTGCATAGATATTGCTAATCCTTTTATTATTATACTGTCTAGAAAAACTAAAGGGATACAACCTACAACAAACCCGCTACACTTCCTCTTTACTCTCTCACAGTCTCTCTCACACAATCACAGAGATCATTTTACAATGCTCCAATACAACACACAACCATATTACAATTCTTTCCTTTTATAGGGGAATTACCATGGACCATGAGTCACCCAATACCATGTACCCATAAACTGTTGTCCAACAAAACATCCCAAAAAGAATTCTTTCGGGAGTGTTTCCCCTAGACCCCCACACACCCTTGTTGGGACAAGTCTACAGTAAAATTGTGATACAAATAAGGTTGAACAATAACATCACTAAATCAAGAAGATCATGCTCCACAACCAACAAGAACCCCCAACAACCATGAAAACACCCAGGCATGTTTAATTTTTCCCCAACATATTTAAGTTCACCGAGCACTCTTTAAATTTGCCCAAGGCTGTATTAAAACGCTCCAAACATTAAAATAAATGCAGAAGCATCATTTTACACATACAGATACTAATAAAACCACCCTATGGATAGTTAATTTCATCCTAGAAAATGTAAATTTTCCCATATGTGACAAAAAAACGTCCTATCATATTTTAATTCTCCGAGGCAATAATAAAAACGTCCCAGTAGAGAAAAAAATGCCCCAGCACTTATTTTTAATTCTCCTGAGCAATGATAAAAACACCAAACAAGTAGTTAAAACTGACCCAACATTTTTAAATTAATGATTAATTGACAAAGAATCATCAACACAATAGTAATAATATCTATTCAACACAGAGATTATGTTGGAAAACCAATGGGAAAACTGTTGTCCTGGGAAAGGAGTGTAGGAAAGAAACTCATGCATGCAACCGAATAAGATATGCCTTGCATGCGATGGAGGCAAGGTAAGATCACGAAGGTACCAAAGGACCCGCGTAGAAAGATCAGAGAGGTGCGCAACGTAGGAAAGGCAAGCGCAGAAAGCATCCAGCTAATAAATGGCCGGAAAGCGACAGGGCGGTCATGGGTGCAGAAGTCGGCTTAAGTCGGCAGATGCCACATGAATGGAAGCATGCTCTAAGTAAGGTTTTTAGTGCCTCGTGTCGAGTCATGAACACCACAGCTATAGCCTGGGGGGCGGTTGATGGTGACAGTTAGCATACTTCCTGTAAGCAGTCGACCCGGTGTGGTCATGTAAAATAATATAAATAAGAGAGATTTAATAGTTAGAAGGTTGCTTTTTGTTAGTCGTAATTACAGAATAGGTTCGATAGATGAGATTTGTATACAATTGCAATGAACAGATCTAAAAGGAAGGTAATCAAGAATATGCAGGAGGCAGTCAGAACAGTTTAATGGAAGGGCTCTACTAGAGCAATGCAGATGCTAGGGAAGTCGATCTAGGATGTGTGCGGATCCATAGGTAGTAGCAGTAGATTTGGAGAAATAAGCCAGAGAGCATGAGAAACCTAAGTCTGAACTTAAAGACGTATCTCAAGATCAGTCTGCATCTTGTAGACTGCAAGGTGCTATATCCTTTCTCATGCCAGATGAAGACCACCTTGGTGGTTTTTCCCAGATGGGTTTCCACGTTATTTCTTGTGTCTGAATGAATGGTTGGTGTGGTGAATTTTTATGTGATTGATTAATAGTTGCTTTTTGTTTAATGTTAAATGTGCTTCAGTCTCTATTAATTTCTTGCAATTGGTAAATGGATGAACAAAATGCATTGTTGAATTGAAACCGTATATATATCATTCTGTATGATTCCTGTTATGAATCCCGACTTAAGTCGTAGAGCCAATTGATGTGAATCAGCTATGCCGCACGAGTTGCGCCAGCTGTAAGGTGGAAAGGAAAGTCAAGTCATGCGCGATGAAATATGGTTGTGCTCGGTCGCGCAAAACCGACTCCTCTATCTAGCCATCCTGCTGCCTTCATTGAGCTCCTTGGCTACGAGCCAAGGGACTATACTTCCCCAACAATAGAAGAAACATGGTTCCAGCAGTTACCCATCTATGAGATATCTCGGGTGAGACTGCGCCTGCTTCGCAGTTTTTTTTGATGGGGCTTGCTCTATCGGGCTGGTATCTCGGTTAGTTGTTGGATCAGCGGGATGCACAGAACATGGGTCGCACGAGTGGGGAAAAGTGGCCAACAAATGGTTCCATTTTCGGGACCTCTTGATTAAATCGGAGAAGATGTTGTGGCAACCAACAAAGGAAGAGATAGAATACTAGATGAATGCTAAAATGTTGATGTTCACGCAAGAAGAGGCTGACAAAAGATGGGCGAGCACAAGGAAATGGATAGGGGGACTATTGTAGTGATTGAGTCATGCATTTTTTGGAGTGGATATGTTGTGTAAGAGCTAGGAGTAATATGGAAGGTAGTAAGAAGAGATGTTCCTGGGAAGTTCTGAGGATGAATTAGGAACTGGATTCTTGAGAAGCGAAAGGAGGTTCCAGTCAGGAAAAAGGAGAAAGGTAACAGGATCTAGGAGGGCCTATAGCTTTCCCAAGGAGGGTGAATATGGATGCGATTCATACCTAGATGAAGGATCCTGCAATGAAGAGAAGGAGTATAGCCCAGTTTCTGAGAGAGCAGAATCAGGAGGGTCTGTAGAATCGCTAAGAATAGAATGTGACTAGGGTATTCCAGAGAGATCCCCTAGAGCAAGACTTAGAAGTCCCTCTCCTGAACCCCTTATGAACACTAGAAATCCTATTGTCGGGACTGGTGGGAAAGGAATCCCATCGGCAATCCTCATAAATCCTGTAAATTCAGGGAATCCAGTGAACAACCCCAACGCCACCCTAATGGCGGGGATAGATGTTAGACTACCCACCTTTAATGGGAATGGAAGGGAAGACCCAGAACAACATTGCTTCCTTTGTGAATCTGTATGGATGGTATGCTTAGTACATAATGTTGATATAAATAAGGCACAGATGATCACAACTTTAAGGGGTCGCGCCCTGGATTGGTTCATGAAATTTTGTGTCGCACCAGCAAGAACCCCGTAGAAGACTCTTGAGGAGATTCAGAAAGCAATGATCTTGGATTTTTGAAAGCCCCAATCGGAGTCCCAAGATATTACCAAGATCAAGGAAATTAAGCAGGCTTCAGTAGAAACGGTATGGGACTTCAACCAGCAGTTCAAAACGCTGATGGCCAAGGTGGGTTTCAAGATGTCCGATGTACAACATAAAGAGTGGTTTATTTTTGTGCTACTGCCACATATAAGAGGACCACTCATGCAGCAAAATATCACAACATAGATGGATGCATTGGATTTAGCAATGAAGCTAGAGGCTTCACCTATTGGGGACGATGCCACATGAATGATACAGATTCAATCTCAGTTGGCTAATCTGACTATTCAACTCCAAGATATGAAAAGGGGAAAAGAAGCACACGAAGACCTATGGTGTACCTAATTCCAGACCAATGGACATACCAAAGATGAATGCCCAACATATATGAACTACGTCTTGTCTAGTGGGATAAACCCATTGAATAGCCAAGGATTACCCTGGTGCAATATATGCCAAACGAGAGGACACCGGGACACAGATTGCCTATTCATGCACAAGTTGGTATGTACACCAACTAGTCTATATTGTAAATTTTGTAAATTTGTAAGCCATGATGAAAAAGATTGTAGGGCCTACCAACTCATGAGGGAGAAAATGGTAGATGCATATTTGATTAAGACTGAAGAGAAAGTAAAGATTGAACATACCCCACCTCAGTTCTAGGCTACTCACCAGTTTCAGGATGCACCTCAATTCCCATCTCTACAGCAGCTTTAGATGGCACCAAAGTTTCAGAATATGGCCCCGTATAACTTATACCAACAACAGTACCAGCAACCACAATACCTGTTACAACCACCTCAAAGGGGGGGTGGAAATTATAGGGGGCGAGGAGGAGGAGGATTTGGCTGGGGAAGAGGGCCAGTTGTATGTTACAATTGTGGAGTACCGAGGCATTATGCGAGGGACTACCCAAAACCTATGAGGAATTTATCGTATTGCAGGAAAGATCACAATGTGGAGCAATTCCCACAGCTCATCGCTTGATGGAAAGCCCGGGTGCTTGGAGCAACCAACCCGGTACCAAACCCTGCACCAAATCTTGCACCGAATGCTCCCAACCCAAACGCCAATATCAACATACAGATGATAGTCATTGAACCATGAGAACCAAATGTGGTAGTGATCACAAGGTGAGGTGCTATGACAAGTGCGGACCAAGATACGCATACAGACCCTGCGATGCACGTGCAACCTCAGGTTCGACCTGCCGCAAAGAAGAAAGCGCCAATTGACGTTCAAGAACAAAAGCGCATATTCATGGATGTGTGCCCAGAGTTTGTCGACGCAAAGCAGCCATCTACCTCAGGCCAAGTGAAAGATATGCCTAAGAGATTCCATTATATATTTGAACAACGAAGTGCATACAAGAATACAGATAAGGTTAGTAAACTTAAACCTTTCTTGTCAAGTTGTTTAGTGCTAATCAAGGATAAGGAAGCACTTGCAGAACTGGAAGCACTCATAGAAACACTTCTGGAAGGAGACCCTCCGCGAAATAAGGTTAACAAAATCAAGACCAAGCTCAAGACAGGGTGCGAACTCAGGATGACCGCGCAAATTGGTGATTATGGTATGGACTATATCATCCTCGACCCAGGATCCAATGTCAACATTTTAACATGCCAGACATGGGAAATAATGGGCAAGCCACCCTTAGAATGGTCCCCCATTCAATTAAGTCTTGCAAATCAAGAAAAGGTCCTCCCTATTGGTAGGTTGGGTCAAGTTCAAATGGATATCGAAGGATTATGCACTTTTGCGGACTTCAAAGTCATAGATATAGTAGACGATACTACCCCATATCCCACACTGCTTCGGATTGATTGGGCAATAGAAAACCAAACGATAATGAATTTCAAAAGAAGGATCCTATCATTTGAAGATGATGAGACGTGGGTCATTGCACCCCTTGACCCACTAGAAGGACCAAGGTATGTTGAAACAATATTAAACGAAGGGCATGGTGACCACCTTGACACCATCTACAATATAACCACCCTTTGGGAAGACTATATTAATTCTACTGCAGACGGTAACCTAAGTTGGAAATGTGAGAGTTCATGTACATCAGACTCAAGAGATGCACTGGAGAAGTGGCAGAACCGATTGCATGAAGTCTCATCGATAAAATGTGCCAGGATAACTAAGTATGTCAGATGAGTAGGATCTCAGTCACGACCACTGTCCACATATGAAGGATTGCCTAACTTGGCAGCATTCTTGATTGAATTTGAAGAACTGGTAATAGAGCCGCAACGACTATCTGCACTAGACTTTGCATTGAAATCTACGCCCGCACGATGGTGGGGTACACATAAGAACACCATAACTGAATGGCCGCAGTGCAGAAGGCTGCTAGAAGTAAGGTTTGGGGAAGAAATTACAACTGTAACCCAAAGATATACAAGGTTATCAGACCCTGTCGAACACTTAAAACAATGTTCCACAGCATTCTCGAGCTACCCTTGCCAGGAATGGGTTCATCGTTTCATCCATACTCTTGAGTCGGCACCACAAGGCTGGTATGCATCTATGGAGCTGGGCCACTAGGAAACAAGGGAATGGGAAGAAGTTGCGCAGAAATTCACTTACACATTCCAATTTGTGGATGAACAACATGCAGTTGATATTGCGCTGAAAACTATTAAGGAGAAAATATTCGTTGAGATCCCATTGGAGATTGTGTATTCTCAACCTTGTGTTGCGCATTCCCAGCAATGCTGTGAGATAGTCCAACATTGGATGACATGATAAAATCTCTCTAGGGACCTCGAGGATGATCCGACCAACATCAATATTCCAGAAACGGAAGGATCGCACGAGGTAGAAGGAAGCGGCATTTCCAGTGAGCAGTTCGTTAAGCCACTAAATATTAAAAAGGTTAACATTGGATCGGAGGACAATCCAAAATTTGCCAACATTGGAGACTATTGGGATGAAGAAATAGTAGACAAAATCACCGATCTATTACATGAATTTCAAGACCTATTCCCTACAAACTTCAGGGAAATGAAGGGGATAGTAGGGGATTTGGGTGAAATTAAAATTCCACTCAAACCCAATGCAAGACCAGTGAAACAGTGGCCATACAGATTAAACCCACGTTATAAGGAGAAAGTAAAAGTAGAATTGGATAACATGTTAGAGGCAGGAATTATTGAACCAGTTGAAGAGTCGGAATGGATAAGACCCATAGTCATCTAGGACAAGAAGGCGACAGGTGAAGTCAGAATCTGTGTCGACCTGAGAAAACTAAATGATGCATGCTTTCATGATCCATTCCCTACACCATTCATGGATGAGGTTTTGGAAAGCGTTGGTGGACAAGAAATGTACTCATTCATAGATGGGTTCTCAGGATACCATCAGGTATGAATTACACAAGAAGATCGACACAAGAAAACCTTTGTAATAGAATGGGGATGCTACCAATACACAGTAATTCCCTTTGGCCTTAAAAATTCCCCTGCTATTTTTTCTAGAATAGTAGTATCTGCTTTCAAATATATCATTAATAAGTTTCTTGAAGTATACTTTGATGACTGGACGGTTTTTGGTTTGGTAAGAGACCATATTGAAAATTTGTGCATGATGCTGGGAAGGCGTCACCAATTTCAAATTGTGCTGAACTTGAGAAAATGTATATTCTGTGCACCATTTGGTGTACTACTGGGCCATGTAGTATGTCGTGATGGGATCTTGGTCGACCTAGAGAAGGTAGCAATTATCTTGGACTTGCCTCCACCTACATCAGTCACGTAACTCAAGTCCACATTGGGACATACTGGGTATTATCATAAATTCATAAGAGGGTATGCAGAGATAACTGACCCAATGGAGAAGCTACTAAAAAAATATGCCAAGTTCAAGTGGAATGAAAACTGCCAGGAGACTCTGGATAAGCTAAAGGGTAAAATGGCTACTGCACCAATATTAATTTTCTATATTGAAAAAAATAGTTCCACGTACATGTTGATGCATCATCGATTGCACTTGGCATCGTTTTAACCCAACCAGGAGATGGCGCAATTGACCACTTGATCACATTTGCAAGTAGGAAACTATCAACGGCAGAGAAAAATTATACCACAACTGAAAGATAAGGGCTTGCAATGGTCTATGTGCTACAAAAATTCAGACATTATCTATTCGGTGGACACTTCAAAATTTTCATTGACCATTCTGTGCTAAAGTACCTAGTCAATAAGCCAGTGTTGGGGGGGGNACCACTTATTGCGAATTCAAAGTGGGGAGGAACCCACCAGCCTAAAGGACAATTTACCGGATGCGCAGTTATTTTCTATAGATGTTGTTGATAAAGAATTCGATGCGATTATACACTTACTAAATATAGGGTATGCACATGAATATTATTCGACATGGAAAAAGAAACAGCTAGTTGTCAAGGCCTCAGAATACATTCTAATCGTGGGATAACTCTATAAGTTGGGACCGGATGAAATACTGTGAAGATGCATCTTTGATCATGAAAGACAATGGGTAATGGTTGAAGCACATGCAGATGTGTCAGGAGGACACTATGCCGAGAAAGCAATATTACGCAAGATTTTGCAAGACGGACTCTAGTGGCCAATGGTACATATGGATACAAGGAAATACTATCGCGATTGTGATAAGTGTCAAAGAATGGGGAAACCATCGCGACGTGATGAAATGCCACTTCACCACAAATTACACTATAGGCCTTTGATAAATGGGCAATGGATTTTGTTGGCCCTATTAGTCCACCAGGAAAACGGACTGGTGTACGTTATATCATCACTACTACATATTACTTGACAAGATGGGCAGAGGCATCACCTGTAAAAGATTGTACTGCTGCAACTGCGGCCCACTTCCTATTTGAGAATATCGTCATAAGATTTGGTTGCCCCAAGATCCTAATCAGGGACCAAGGTATGCATTTTGTAAATAAGCTAATTGTTGAACTTACTGTAGAATTCCAAATCCAACACAAGAAAACAACACCCTACCATCCTCAAGCAATGGAACTGTCGAGGCATTCAACAAGGTACTCGAGAATGTGTTGACCAAAGTATGCAATGTGCACAGAGATGACTGGGACTAGAAATTCTCAACAGTATTATGGGCCTATAGAACAACATTCAAACGACTAACTTGATACACCCCTTTCTGTTTAGTCTATGGACAAGAAGCAGTCATGCCCAGGGATTATATTGTCCCAATCCTAAGAATTGCTGCGATAACAGAGATGACAGATACTGGCACTGTAGAATAGAGGTTGGCACAGCTGGAAAAGGCAGCTGGCCAAAAGTGACAGAAAACTAGCAGGAACTGATAGCCGATAAGGGCATGGGAAATTCAAAAAATATCTGGTACCACTAAACTTTCAGTAGCATTAAAGCGGCAGGTCCGAGGAGAAAAGCGGCATAATTTTTTGTCCCATTTGGTAGAGTGCCCTTAACTGCCCTGAAAATGCATAATGGAGCTTAAGCGTGCAAAGGACGAGCCCATGTGATCCACCAGAGGGTCCTTCACTTTGTCCAATCAGCTTAAAGACACATCGCCTATAAAAAATCCTTACCCTCAACTGTATAAACTTTACATTGCTTTGACAATCCAACAAACCAAAGAGCCGAGTCCGCTGCACAGACCGATCCATCCTTCATAGCTGAAGACCTTACTGAGTAAAATATTTCAGCAATAGTAAGCACTCTAGTAAGGACATTTTGAACCGGTTTGGCCTCCTAAGAAAATGAAGAAGACATAGGAAAAGCAGAAAGTAGTACCGAGATTGAGGACCATCAAAAAAACATTGCAGAGTCTGTTGCATCCATCACAAGCAGGGATTCATCTCACATAGCTAACTGCCTCCCGACCACTAGTGCAACTAACGGGAGCCCAAGTTTTTATCACCATGCAATCCTTGAATGCCAATGCCCCAAGTTCTTTAAGCCCTGTAGCAAAAATACCCAAATCCCGTAGAACCGACCCGATTCGACCATCATCGACGGAAGCAAAGCTCACTGAAGAAGAGAATAACTTACTGCCACCCTATGTATCGCCCAAGAGGCCCGATGCCATAGTAGTAACGGTGAACATTCTGAAGCTATTAGAAGAACCCACTATTCCAGAGGGAGTCACAAAACCCTAGGACGGTACAAAACCGTAGGATTCCATCATGACCAAGCTTCAGGTATTAAATTTTGAATACTATGACACTCAGAAGCTAGACATCTCTAGAGATCAATTCATGGTCGTAAAAGTTGGTCAACTGCCGAAGGCAGACCTTGTCTCTACACTAGATTATGCACACAGATTGGAGCAGTCCGGTATATTAAACCTGCTCTTCATGCCCCATTTTGGCCGCTCTGGGCCAGTCGGAATGTATGTTAAGCAATTTCTCATGTGCTTCCATGGTGGCTACCTTTGGCTGAACAAACCATATGAGGTGACGGTAGACCTGATTTCGGCCATTACAAGTTTACCACAGCATGGACTCGACCCGACCCCATACTTACATAATGAGGGGGAAAAGATAGACAAAAACCATATGAAGGATAAGTACCAACTCCTCCACGGTGAAAAGGGTTTTCTCATAAGCTCCATTGAGGATAGTGTTGTGCAAGCAGTAGCAAAGATCTTGTGTAGCAAGGTCCTACGCAAGATGAGGCCGGCTAAGTGCACGACCGCAACAGTAGAACTTGTAGAAAAATGTCCACAGGGTGTGCACATTAATTGGTCCCAGTTCCTCTTGAACGAACTGTTGGACGATGCACGAGAAGCATAGGAACAACCCACAGCTAAGTTTCACTTCTCCTAGCTCTTAATTTTAATTTCCTTTGTAGTATGGGCTCCGCCACTGAACTATCATCCTATGGATATCCCCGTAGAGTTCCTTGGTGGGCCTTACCAAAACCTCTGGGAACATCAGGACAACAAGCGCAAGACTGATGCTAGAATTACATTTTTCCTATAGGGAGAAAGGCTCCAGCAAATTGTGCACACGCAGTACCAGCTGACTCCTGTAATGGTTGCAAAGTATCCATTCATTCAATTCCATGCAGCGCAGCACAACATCATCTTGCAACCACATGGAGACCCCAAGAAGTAAGCGCTTCCAACATTCTTCATCCTCAGGGATGCGAATATTGAACTAGAAATCAAATATTGGCCTAAGGAATGGCTTACCCATCATGAGAAGGTACCTGCAGGATAGCAAGTACCGCAGGAGAATCCACAAGAGAACCCAAACCAATATGGCACCAATACTAGTATGCAGGAGCACCAGGATGGCTCCTAAGAAAATGAAGCTGAAGATGAGTGAGATCTACCCAATGCCAACCTCGACGACCCCGCTGCGAGTGAGGAATTGAGTGCCGAGCAAGAAAAAAAAAGAGGGGCAAACATCCCATACAAGAGGAAGAAGACAAAGACACATTGAGCTTCCCGTATAGTAAGAGGTAGAAGGTTAACCGACCCCATGTCAGGGACATACCAAAAGAGGACCTAAATATTCTACACGACGTTGTTGCCAAAGTTACTGAGAAAACTTTGGGGAAGCTCGTGACCAGGAAAGCCAATTGGACAGCAGTCATCACCACAAAGGTTAACCAACTCGCACAGACTATCACCGAAGTATGAGACACCATGCAGGATGGAACCTATGGTGTCACCCAATCAGATGCCTTAACGACGCCAATAATTCTCCTACCCCTAACAATAGAAATTCCTGCAGAGGCATTGTCTAAGAAAGGCTAAGAACATGAGGCAAGTCTCCATAACTTGGACACATTAATTTTAAATTTTTCAAAGTTAACTTTCCCGCAGATATACTCTATTCAACAAGACGTTGCCACAAAAATTAGAATCCGAGAAAATACAACTACATCTCAAGCAGCTAAGGCAACCAGGAAAGCAAGGGAGTGAAAACAAGTTATGCACCGCTAACGGGCAGACCTGGTAGCCCAATCCCAGAGGCAGGATTCACTAGAACAAGCAATAAAGGAGGAAGCGACACAACTCTTAGGCGAGGACGTAGAGACTGAGGTCGAACCAGTGCATTAATTGAGATGTCTATCCAAGCTGAATGCAGACCTCCAGAAGCAGATCCAAGAGATGAAAACCAGCATGTAGCCCGGAATGCCCCCTAAAGTGTTGTAGCAAAGGAAGCAATTGGCAACTCAAGTTGTTTCCCGGCTGAGGAAAGCCAAGAGCATCTATGTAGAAGCAATGGAAGAAATTGCTACAACATGGGAACAACTCATCGATGATGAGACTGCAGAGCAACTTGCCAAGCAAGCACAGCATGCAGACTTACAAATCTTGGCACTGAAAGCCAAGATTAAGAAGCTGCAAATGAAGGAGAAAATCGCCACGGGCACTAAGCTTAAGGAGCTCCTCGACAAGGCCATAACCCTACACGATCAGGAAATCATGTGCAACAAGGAAATGGCTAAACAATAGGATGAAGCTGAAAGGATAACAAAGTTAATTTAGTCGGTTCAACAGCGAATCCACGAGTTCACTCACGCACTGGCTAGTACCTCATTAGAAAACCCAAGCAGTGGCAGAGTGCAGGAACTCGAGCAACAGGCTGATGAAGCTTGTCAAGAGATAGAACGACTTACACCTATTCTATCCCAATTCCAACAAAACATTGGCAATGCAGAACAAATTCTGGAGAAAGATATAGCCACAGTGGTGATCGAAAAATAACTATGAGAAGAAGCAGGAGAAGAAGAGTGAAACACAACTAAAGGCACGCAGGAACATGAACCAAAGCATCAAGAGTGCCATCAAGAAGGCCCGGACTAGATGCAAAACAAACCTATGGGCATAGACTTATCAGAGCAGGCTAAAGAGGAATTCGTATAAGCCCAAGTCAAAAAAAAAGAACGCAAGGAGCAAGATGCGCAAGCTAGAAAACAGAAGAAACTGCACACACACACAAAAAAGAGAAGTTTTGGAAAAGATGCACCATATGTGCTAACCATTAGATATCCCTTGCTTAGTAGCTTGGGACGAGCCATGAGTAAGTGTTGGGGGCCTGTTGGCCTGGGAAAGGAGTGTAGGAAAGAAACTTGCGCATGCAACCGAAGAAGATATGCTACATGTGCAATGGAGGAAAGGGAAGATCATGAAGGTACCAAAGGACCCACGCAAGAAGATCAGAAAGGTGTGCGACGTAGGAAAGACAAGCGCAGAAAGTGCACAGCTAATAAATGGTCAAAAAGCAACAGGGTGGTCGTGGGTGTGAAAGTCATCTTAATTCGGTGGATGCCACATGAGTGGAAGCATGCTGTAAGCAAGGTCGTTAGTGCCTTGTGTCAAGTCATGATCACCACAGCTATATTCTAGGGGGCGGCTGATGGTGACAATTAACAGACTGCCTGTAAGCAGTCGACCAGGTGCAGTCATGTAAAATAATATAAATAAGAGATATTTAATAGTTATAAGGTTTCTTTTTGTTAGTCATAAGTACAGAATAGGTTCTATAGATGAGATTTGTATACAGTTGCAGAGAACATATCTAAGAGGAACTTAATCAAGAATCTGTAGGAGGCAGTCAGAATAGTTCAATGGGAGGGCTCTGCTAGAGCGGTGCAGATGTTAGGGAAGTCAATCCAAGCTATGTGTAGATCCATAGGTAGTCGTAGTATATTAGGAGAAATAATCCAGAGAGCATGAGAACCCTAATTCTGAACTTAAAGACATATCTCAAGATTTGTCTACATCTCACAGACTGCAAGGTGCTATATCCTTTCTCATGCCAGATGAAGACCACCTTGGTGGTTTTTCCCAGATGGGTTTCCACGTTATTTCTTGTGTCTGAATGAATGGTTGATGTGGTGAATGTTTATGTGATTGATTACTAGTTTCTTTCTATTTAATGTTAAATGTGCTTCAGTCTCTGTTAGTTTCTTGCAATTGGTAAATGGATGAACATAATGCATTGTTGAATTGAAACTGTATATATATCATTTTGTATGATTCCTATTATGAATCCTGACTTAAGTCGTGGAGCTGATTAACGTGAATCAGCTGTGCCGCACGAGTTGTGCCAGCTGCGAGGTGGAAAGGAAAGTCAAGTCACGCACGATGACATATGGTTGTGCTTGGTCACACAGAACTGACTCCTCTGTCTAGCCATCCTACTGCCTTCGTTCAGCTTCTTGGCTGTGATCCAAGGGACTATACTTCCCCTACAATCCCAGAAACATGGTTTCGTCAGTGACCCATCTATGAGATATCTCGAGTGAGACTGCATCTGCTTCGCAGGTGTTGCTAATGGGGTTTTCTCTATCAGGCCAGTATCTCAAGTAGTTGTTGGATCGGTGGGATGCACAGAACCTGGGTCGTGTGAGTGGGGAAAAGTGTCCAACAAAAACCAAAATTTCAAGGGGATTGTTTTATTTCTCAGAAGATAAATACAGAGGGTTGAGCTATACACCGATACAATGCATTGTTACTCACTCATAAATACAAAACTGCAAATTGCAATGACTCAAAGTCACCTTTTCTATTTGTGGGAAGGCTCCTTGAATCCTTCGTCCACCATTCTTTAAACATGTTAACCTCTTCAAGCTGCAATTGTTGCGACTGACATTTTCCTTCTATCCTCTTCTCTTACTCCCTAATAATGAATCCTCCTCTACTCCAGCCTTCATTTTTTTATTGGTTTCACTTGGAAGGAAAACTATCACAATGGTTCATTTCATCTTCCAAAAATAAATTGGACTTTTCTCATTTTTTCAAACAATTAATGTTTGAAGAAATAATTACAAGAGAGGTTATTTATTTATTGAGGATCCAGTTCGGATCATACCTCCCTATTGGGAGGATTTTGTCCCCCAAAAGTTGGAGCTTGGAGGAGATGGAAACACATGGCATCTTTTTTTCTTTTTCATATCCACCACTCCATTACTGCACAATTTTTCTTGCTTCTTTCTTGTATGTCCCTATTTTGTTGCTAGTGGAGAAGTGCACTCTCTACCTCGGCATGATTTGATGATGTAAACTTTACCGCTCTTGACCAAGCGATATTTTTTTTCTCTTTTGTAGAATGTAGCATCTCTATCCCATAAATATGGGCTTCCAAACATCACCTCACATGTGTCTAATGGTGCAAAGTCACACACCACTTCATCAACATAGCTAGCATTAATGGAAAACATGACTTTACATATTTGGGTTATTCTCGTAACAAATTTCCACTGCAACCATGATAGCAAACTTGGTTGTACTAGATCATAAGTTTCCAACCCAAGCTCGTCAACTAAGGTTTCAGAAATAAAATTACATTGAGAACCCTATTAAATAGAGCATTTACCTTCTAGTTCTTCTCTTGAAATTTTATTTGGAATAGTGCATGTTTATCTCCACTTGCTCTAGGTTTCTACATTGTAGTACAAAATTTGGATTCATCCATATATGAGGTTCTTTCTACCACTTCTTCTTTTGTCTCGATGGATTCCTTCAATTTCCTATTGGACTTGTTCCATTTTGGACACAATTCTTGATGAAGTTTCCAGCACTTCTCATTTGTGTGTCCATCCACATCACAATGGTTGCAATTCCTGTTAGGATCCCTCCTTTTCTCAATTGTGTCTACAATATTTTTTTCTTTTCTCTTGTTGATTTCTTCTTGACCCTTGTGTGGTTTCCCCTTCTTGGAATCCATATCAATGTAGAGATCCTTCTTTCTTTCCCCATATATGCTCTTCACGCTAAGAAGTTGCAATTTATTTTGGATGTGGTTGAATAGTCCTTCAAGGTACCTTACCACTACCTCGGGCTCTTCCAAAGACATACCCAACCTAATGCCTTGTCTCCTAAATTAATAAGTGTATTCTTACCCCCCCTGTCCATGTTCTTGCCAAAGGTACTACCATTTCATGATTTTCTCCTCTTCATATCCTATGGGATAGAATTGTGATTTAAATAGGGCCTTGAAATCCCCCCAATTTGAAATCATGGGCATGTTTCCCATCCTCAATGCATCCACATAGCTCTTCCACCACAATAGAGCCTGTATGGTCATCTTCAGTCAAGAAAAATAAATTTGTTGGGCTTCTTGGACTTGATAAAGGCTAAAATAAACTTCCATTTGTTTCAACCATCTATTCAAGACTTCAAAGTTAACTTGAACATCAAACATTGGAATCTTAAGTTTCGCTTCAACTTTGAAAGGAACATTGGAAGATGAGGAAAATTTGTTGTTTTTACCTTAATATTCGAGCTTCTCACCTGTGGATTATTCCGGATCAATCTTCTACTCCCCATGATCAGTCCCCACTGAGTGTGCTTCCATACCCTTCACTACCAGTAGTTGTATTACCATCTTTGTCAGTGCAGCAATGCTCTGCTCCAATCAAGTAAACTTGACCTCTGGATATTCCTTGTCATGTTCTTCACGATAATTTTATGCCATTGTTGGTCGTCTTCTTCTCTGTATGCTTGGTGGCAATGTTTATCCACTGAATCGGTATCTAATGTGGGTATTTACCATATGAGTACTCCAAGTAGTTTCGAAATTGGATCTGATACCATAAGATCCGTAAATGTTATTCATATGGTCTTTTCATCTCACCAACATAGATATTTTTGGAAAAAAATAATTAAATCCTCTCTTCACTTATAACCGTAGCTTAGCAATTTTGTCAATCAAAACCACAATCAGTGAATTTAACGTAAAAACATTTTTATTAATCTCTCTATTGATAATATGAATAGAAAACACTTTTAATAATCTCTCTTCTATTAATATGAACATAAAATGGTGTATTCATCTCCAAGTTGTTTAATTTGCACCCATTAGCAATAGGAAAGTGCCTAGCAGTGTTTAAGAACCCCCAACAACCATGAAAACGCCCAAGCATGTTTAATATCGCCCCAACATATTTAAATCCATCGAGCACGCTTTAAATTCATCCAAGGATGTATTAAAACACTCCAACCATCAAAATAAATGCCCAAACATAATTTTACACATCCAGGTACTAATAAAACGCCCTATGCATAGTTAATTTCATCCCGGACAATGTAAATTTCACCCAATTGTGATAAAAAAATGCCCTATCATATTTTAATTCTCTAAAGCAATAATAAAAATGTCCCAGTAGAGATAAAAATTCCCTAGTGCTATTTTTTAATCCTCCCAAGAAATGATAAAAAAACACTAAACAAGTAAAACCAGACCCAACATTTTTAAATTAATGCTTAATGGACACAAAATCATCAACACAACATTCATATCTATTCAACACAGAGATTATGCTGGAAACCCAATGGGAAAACC
Source organism: Pseudotsuga menziesii (assembly GCA_001517045.1). Classification (NCBI taxonomy): domain Eukaryota; kingdom Viridiplantae; phylum Streptophyta; class Pinopsida; order Pinales; family Pinaceae; genus Pseudotsuga; species Pseudotsuga menziesii. The sequence continues at coordinate 142,464 of LPNX010266881.1, forward strand.
ATAACTTCATGGGGATTGTTTTATTAATCATATGAAAAATACATAGTGGTGAGCTGTACACCGCGACTTTGCATTGTTACTCACTCATAAATACAAAACTGAAAATTGCAATGACTCAAAGACACGTTTTCTATTTGTGCACAAGCTTATTGACTCCTTCATCCACCATTCTTTAAGCACATTAACCTATTCAAGATGGCATTGCTGCTACTGTCTTATGCATTCTTTCCACCTCTCTTGCTCCCCAAGAATGATCCTCCTCTACTCCAACCTTCATTTTTTAATTGGTTGGACTTGGAAGGAAAACCATCTCAATGGTTTGTTTCATCTTCCAAGAAGAAATTGGAATTTTCTCATTTTGTCAAACAATTAATGTTTTAACAAATAATTACAAGAGAGGTTATTTATTTATTTCTTTACTGAGGTTATTGAATTGCCTTCGTCAGTAACATGATTATCTCAATCGTCAATTATATCTACTTGGGAAATATCCCGAACTATGACAAATATCAAGGAGTTCTTCCTTTAAGCAAAATATTGAGTTAGGGTTTGGATCATTGTCCTCCCCATAGTCTACTAGGTTCATGGCCCTCTTTAAAAGAGATTTCAACTTAGGGAGACAAAACTTGCGAGACACCTAAAAATCCTTTCAACACTATACCCATATCCCTAATTTTATTTTCACCCATATATCCTCAATTTATAGACATGATGAGCTCTCCAATTAGAAACCCCAACTCGAATATATATTTATAAGTAGAGAAATAATAATTATTTCTTAAATAGAGGTTTTTTAGGAAACTAGTTGTGCATTAGAAAATTTTCACCTGGCTATAGTCTTATTGGATGGATGCCACCCACAAACTGGTTTACGAGGCCACTAGGGTGAACTAATCAAGCTACAAACTCAGAAATACTCAACTCAATTCATTTGGTTTCAAGATCAATGAATTTTCTCACTATAGATAATTCTAGGGAACTCTTCCAACCATCTATCAAACATGACATTCCCATCAAATGCCTTAACCAACACAAGGAATATTTCTCGTTTGCCTACTTCACAATTCCTCATGAATATTCTCCCCATCTAACACTCTTTAGAGTAGGCAAAGACAATCCATTCTATTGATTCCCTTATAAGGATAACTTTCTAGATTAATGCTTCGAATTTAAGACTTTCACTAAGCATCAATTAACAAGGAAATGAAATATTTCCTAAACAACCTAACCTCTATCCTCATTTGTATCCATCCCATCTTCGATCATAAGTTTAAGAATTACTCTTTACATTGTTGATTAGTCATTTTTAGGTTTTGGATATCAATCCTTACAAAAGGAACAAATTATGTAAAACTTGGGTAGTGATCAATATTGGATGAGAGATTGAGAAAACAATTTCCCATGAGAAAAGAGATTGATCAACTCTTCATACTTCTCAAACTTGATTGTACTCAACCCATTGCTTGCCTCCATGAGGCATACAATTCTCAAAACCATTATTTATTGTTGAATTATAAACAACCCAAATTCAAATGGAAGGAATATAAAACCATGTTTCTTTTTTAAGAAGATATTCAACCTACCAAAATTGATTTCCCTTTCTAATAAAACCAAATTTAATACATGTTTTAAAAAATCAATTAATCAAAACATATTCTTTTAAAATCACACCTCTGCCAAATGTCACGAATCTCTAGCTAGTTTTCATGTCCTATTAGTATTTCAAAGGATTAAGAACAATGTGTTGAGTGACACTACTATTTGCTTTGCCCTTGTCCATAGCCAAAAGTTCCACCATAGCTAGCTCTTATGGGATTCACAGTAATTCCTTGAATTCAATTGTTGTTTAGTGTGCGACCAGCTCTGAGGGGGATTTTGTTTGCATCATTTATGCATCGGCTATTCTATCCCATCTGATACTTTCTAAGATCAGTTCATGGGGCATCATTCCATGTCCTAAGATGAAGCAGTAAAGAAAGTCAAGGATAAGGTTGGATCATAGCAAGCCATCCATACTAATACTATACTGATATTTGTAGGAACCATTAGGCACACTAAAATGGCTTCATCCATTGATGCAGTTTCCCCAATAGCATCACAGCTAGTTTCAATTGATGACCTTGAATCATTTTCTCTTGATCCCTTGTAAACCCCAAGAAAGGAGGATTCCTTTCTAAATTATGGAGCAAATGTATACCAACTTTTATAAAGTGGCAGGGCCTATGATAGTGGGGAAAATATTATTTGTATTGGGAGGGATATATGGTTCATAGTACTGAAGAAAATAGTTGCGATTGTTAATTCGAGATTCAACCCCCCCCNTAGAAAGTGTTGCTTATCAGTTTGGAAAGTTTCAAATTCCCTTCAATGTTCACTAATTCAAGATTCATGATGATTATGATGATGACAATGATGAAAATGACAATGATGAATATGACGACAATTATGATGGCAATGATGACGTTGATGATGAAGATGAGGATGATGGTGATGATGAGGATGACGTTTGGTTAAAGTGCCACACCTTATTAGGGTTAGTATTTACATATGGCCTAGCTTGGGTCATTTTGTAAGTTCTATAAGGGAAGGAAATTGTTGTAGTCATATCTTGATTTTGGATTGTTACTGACTTTTAAGAACCTTTCTTCCGCCACTATAAGTCAAAAACATTATACTTGAACTCTTATGTTATAGGTTTGTTATAGGTTTATTATCTTTCTATCCCATGCCTAAACAATTAACTAACGTTGTTCAAAGCAAAGAATACATTAGAAGGGGATAGCCAAATGACTTACCACTTTTTTTGTGAGAGATTTGACGATGGTAGAAGTCCCAAAATATAATGGAGTTCTCCCTATCTATTGGTAGGCTGAATTGAAATATTTAAAAGGTCATTGTTTCCAATTCCCTCTAGTGGTATACAAAAACACCATATATGCACATCAATTCTACTCCATATTTCATACCTACTATTCATCATGGATGAACCAATCAACTATGTGCATAAAACAAATACAAGAGAAGCACATACTATATATGGGGACACTACAAACAAGTCCATATTTCATATTGGTTAGCATATCCATGTGATACTCTAAAAAAACTCACTTGTGATACATGTTTCACTAAGATCTGTGTTTTTAATTTATTATATTCTTATCTATACTTTTGTTCACAAGTTTTTACTTTGTCAGCAATTGTTACATTTCCTTTAGTGTATCTTATAGTGTTACATTTCCTTACACTCAGAAAAGGTTGTATGAAAATCCATCCACCCATGGAGTTTTTTAATATAGGCTTAGACATATGACCCCAAAGAATGACATAAACTGTGATAATATTCATATCATTTAGCATATTTTTTTCTCATCTATGGTAATCTGGTTATGTTGCAAATATTTGTGTGCTTCTTGATTGTTTTAAATATTTCCCATAAAATTAACGAACAAGAAATTAAATGAAGGCTATGTTGCAACTATTTTACAATGTAGTTTCCATTCCTTAAGAACAATTGCCTTGTTTCTTCTTTGCAAATTATGTTTACATTTACCTATATTTGCATGGTCCTTATAGTAAACTTACTCCTCGGGTATTTAATCCTCAACATTTCCATATGCAACAAAAACACTCAACAAACATATTTATCTTGCAATGCACTAATTAAAAATATTCATATCCTTTTCCATCTTTTTATACATATTTTAAGACAATTATTCCTTTTATACTCCTTTCTCCTCCATATTGGTATTTTCCTTTCAAAATTCCATTACAACTAAAAGAGCCATTTCTAATAGACAATATACATTATTGATCCATTAGTTTAATTTGTCATATATATTCATAAGATGTATTAATGCAATAAATAATAATAATATAAAAATAATAATAATAATAATATCAATATCAATATCAAGGGCATCTGATTGCAAACTTTAATGTTTCTAGGGGAATTCAAAGCTAAGAATGTTGTCAAGCATAGCATACCTAGAGTGTAGGCTTTGTAGGCGCTTGTTTCTACAATTTTCGTTTGGATATTGTGCAACGAGCTTCTGAAGCCCCCTCACTCCATCTCCTATTGAACTCAAGCTTTCGATAGTTTTTATTCGACATTACAATCAGTTATTTTGGCATAAATTTGGACCATAGGTGGTGACAAGATGAGAAGGTCATATTTATAGGCCTTAGACGATCAAGGTGAGGAAGGGGCGGTTGTCCACCGAAAACCATCAAAGAAATGAAGAAATGAACTAGAAAACTATGATTTGGAGTCGGAGAGGAATCCAAAGGAGAAGAAAACCAGGAAAATGGACTTGATCTGCAAAGAAAATGGCAGCGATAGGGTTATCGAGGAGAAAAAGAAGAAAAAACAAATGGAAGATGCCATGGAAGTTAAAGTGTAAGAAGAATAAAAGTGAAAAGAAAAGCCCTTATTTGGATGAAAATCCATTGAACGTTGTTCAAAATGATCAAAGATTCAAGGAAAATGGCTATGCAAACTCTGCTGGAGGATTATTTCATTATAGAAACCCTAATGAATCAGAATCTTGCTACACAAACCCTGAAGGATCAGAGTGTTGCATTAGAAACTCTGATGAATCAATTATTTATTTCACAGACCCCAATTAACCATGGTTTGATCATAGAAACCCTCCACATGGGAAAGAAGTTGGCCCTATTCAACTGGAGTTACACATTGCTACCCCATCTACATCTATGAAGCATCTTATAGAAGCTACACAAGCTAAGAGAGAAAAATCATGTTCTATAGCTCTGCCACATTCTGTTTCAATTGAAGAAACTTAGAATTCTATTCCATTTATTTCCAGTCCTTCACCAATATGAGGGAGTAGTTCAAATCACAGTTCACCACTCCAAATTCACTTAAATGGTGAGGAAATTGAGGATACAAAGGATGCCATTTCCCATACAGAATGAATAAGTCCATAGTTAATGTGTGGCAATGGGGTCTTCCAAATACGATGGATCTGGAATCAAGTGAAGAAGGTAAAATAAGCTTAAAGCGAAAATCGGTCGGAGGGACACTCAGTGGGGATACAGGAGCAACAATTTCCAGGGACACTTTTGAAGGAATGCTAGAGACACTGTCAAGGATGAAGGAAAGTATTGGCAGAGCATCGCTTCATTCTAATGACAGTGCAAAATATAGCCTTGCTGGTGAGGTAAGCTTGATATCTGTTATTTTTCAGTATGGTAAACAAGCAACTCATTTTATTTTTGCTTACTGTGGTTTTTTTACTTTTGGAAAATTAATGATGAAAATTTTCAATGATTAGAGTGAAGAATGAATATCTTGCATGTGGATCATTTATGCATTCATAGTTACTTATGAGAATGCTATACATTGGGTATTTTTGCCTGCATTAACTTTTTTGTCAATGTATTTTGGTCATTCATTGCATGTTAATAAATTTATCTTATTTATTTTTATTATCTATCTCGTCGTCCTTATCTTTTATAATATTGTAATTTCCTTTTGTACGTTATCCTTTCTGTTGTCAACTGTGACTATAGATTGCAAGCTTGCAGCATAATAGTAGAATGGTTATATGCATCTTTAGTAAAACAACATTCCTTAAATATAAACATCTACGAATGAATATTTTGTAGGCCTTAGCATCATCGATATAGTCCACAAACCACCTTTTTTACTTCTAGAATCCAATTTCCTCTCCTAATCCGAAGGATGTAAGGATATGTTGGTGACTCAATGAATTCCAAGTGACCAACTGAAGGTATTTTTCATGTGAATGCCTTCTATTTAAAACTTTATAAGAATAGCTGTTGAGAATGTAAACAAACATGTTGCAATCCTTTTCCCATTGAAGTGTGGGCATGTCAAGCTGCTTCAAATACATCTATCTTTCTCAATACTATGGTTATTCCTTTTTTCAAATGAATTCAAATGATAAGGATAAGGCATGCTATACTCCCTCTTAAAATCCATTTTCTTGCAAAATCAAGGAACTGTCAAGTCTTATACTCCAATGTGTTACCCCCCCCCCTCATTGTACATGGTGGGTCACTTGGATATTTATGGGATAACTTGGGTTGTCTCATAAGGTTTATGAGCACGAAGGAGGATAATTGTTGGCATCTTGAGGACTTTTAGGACAGCTAAACAATGCATAAGCAGCTTTATGACGAGTTTTAAAATTGTTGAAGAAAGGTGGACCCATCCACTTTTTTGGGTGTTTTAATAAGGAGGTTTAAAAAGGGAATTTGTATCCCATGCATTGTACTTGTGGCATTTTGACCACTTTTTTTTTATACTTATTAAAAATTTTGTGAGATATTTGTTAGAAAGTAGTGAAGTTGGTTAGTTTCACTTCACCCTAGGCTATATTCTAGAAGGACGTATTTTGAATCCATGTTCTATAGAATACTTGTTTACAACTGACCTTCTTAACATGAATTAGCTAAAGAAAACAATGTTTGAAATGAGAAACCAACTATGGCTTCTTGATAGCCCATTTCGTTTAGGGGAGGGACATGAGAGTTGACGAAATGTGTCCCTGAGTTGGGCTCTTAAGTTTCCTAGGTCCCTGATGGATGTAGTTTTTTGCTTCTAGTTCTATCAGAAAGGTAAATTGGAAAATAGGAGGTGATTCTACTAAGGGCATATGGTTGAGGCTTGACTTGTAAACAATGAGAGTTGTAACCAAAAAAAATTCTCATGAAGAGAGAAATGAAAATCTGGTTGGGGTATCAGAAGAAGGTGGAGAGGGAGCCTCCTGAATCCCAAAATAAATAGTGCTCTCTACCTCCAATCTCATAATAAAAGGGGCGCCAAAAAATGAGATATGCTTTCGTCGCTGGATCCAGTAAGTGGCAAAGATGGCAAATCTTGTCTGGTTGTTGAAGACGGTGATCACTCTCGAATCATAGCTTGTGAGACGCTATTCAAAACTTCCCATAATATGTTTGGGAATGCATCCAATGTTAGCATTTATAAGGAAAATGGGGACTATAAGGCCATCCCTCAGCTCCAGAAAGTGATCCAAGTAAAAATCCTTTTTGGGCCAAGATCCTTTGAAGGTGCTAACCAAGTGTGGTTTGGGTGTACTTATATAGAGACAAAGGAAGAGTTATGGGAAATTAGTTTGAAGCAGTAGATAAAACATTGTGTGTGGATACTTTCCATGCTGCATTCTTAGCCAATATCTCCACTGTTGAATTAAAACTCCTTGCCTCATTTCTAAAGGAGATTCACTTTGAATTTACTTTTTAGTCCTTAATCTTGGACTAGACTGATCAGCCCTTTTAAATTAATTGATTTATCTCTTGATTCTCTTTCCATGATGGTTGTAGACCCCTTTATAGCAGTTAATTGAAAACCTTTAAATAGATCATAGTGCACACACCTCTGCATAATTGTTGGAGTTGTTCCCAAATCTCCATATAGTGGTGAAGCATGTGGCTCCTTCCAGGTTGCAATTAGACCCCTTTCCCTGGTTCTTCTTGGATTTCCTCTGGCTAACCCGATACAAAATTAGATGAGATTACACACACACATATATGAACTTCAAGTACTTGGTTTCCTTTTTAAGCTATTTTCAGACTGGAACTTAAAGTAGTTGGTGTCATTTTTAAGCTATTTTCATATTGGTTGTCCCAGTCACGTATTATAGTTCATATTATTTTTCCAAGTAATCTATTTTTCCAAATCCATAGTCTAAATGTTCTATGAATTGGCCATTTCCAATGTTTCAAAATATGGAAGGGAAAGCAGCATTTTTGGCCTGAAATACTTCAAGAATAATCCTTGATTAATGGATTTGCAGATATCAGGTGTTAACATTGCATAATCCAATTGCAGTAGAGGTATTTATGGGTGTCAATTCCATTCTACATTAGCAACAATTTCATCAATCCAAAATTGTAATTTTTGCAAAGTTTTCCTGGCCAGATTCAGGTGATTACAAACTAGAAAAGGTTCACAATGTATAGTGTTTAGATTTCTTCGTTTTCCAACCACTGCAACAAACAAGTCTTAATGATTTTTTTGTAGATTTAATTTATTCATTTTTTCCAAGTTTATTTATATACCAGGTTGTTCTGGAAACCCTTAGATCAATGCATAGTTTGAACCAGAAAAGTTTTATTTCTTAATTGTTGTCATGGAAAAGTATCATAGTAGACTCTTTCCAACTCATTTAGAGTGAGAACATGTAATTAATGTATATTTTTAACCTAGGGCTTCCACAGTGGGGAACAGTTTCTGATTGGAACATACAGTGGACAAAAAGTACGTTGAGGCTTGGCCAAGGCCCATACTCTCTTGTCTATATTTTAATCGGCACTAGGCTTAATTCCTTTTACATCTAGGTTTGCTTGTGCTTTCTAGGTTTTCAATGGATTAGTTATTTTACGAGGAAGTCAAGAAATATCAGTGAAGATTTAACTAGATGAATTATGAAGTGGATATCTTTTATCATTAGCTAACAAAATCATGTGCTTACCGCTTGATTACAAAGCTCCATTCCTCCACATTTTTTGAGTAGAAATGCAAAACATTGTTTTCCAACAGATTTGAATTTGTATAAAATAATATTCCAAATTGATGGCCTTTTACTAGGTTGGCAGGAGAAATATTTATGATGGGAAACTTGACTATCATGCAAGTAAGAATGTTTCCCTTTTCTCTCTTGCCTCATGTAGAGCATTTTTTAATTTTTTCAACTAATCTTCCAAATTGATGGCCTTCTACTAGGGTGACAGGACAAATATTTTTGTTAGGCAACTTGACTGTTATGCTAGTAAGAATGTTTCCCTTTTCTTTCTTACCTTCTGTAGAACTTTTTAAACTGTGAATTTAGAGTCTAGAAATATTCCAGCACAAATTTGTCTGTATACTATCATCTCTGGTCTTCATTAGAAATGATTATTAATGCTCCATTCTTAATCCACTATTTAATGTCTAATGACTTCCAATTGCTAGATTGGTTTTAGTTTCAGGCTTTGTTATATCAAATTTGGTATTCTGTAATGTTTAGCTTTGCTTGAATTTGAATGCTTGATTGTTTCTTTATTCAAATTTATTACACACAGAGTTGGGAACATGGATGTTTCAGTTTGTTCAAACATTAGATTTGTGTTTTATTCTGGAATTACATCTGCATTTAAAGAATCAAAAGATGAAATCACAGAATCTGTTCTTGCATATTATTAACATGAATTGTGTTTTTTGTTTTGAAGTAAAAATCGTTTGAAGAGTTTGAAATTGTATATCATTTTGTGATGGAAGTGAGCTTTGCTTACTATTTTCTAGTTCTTGACACTATAATATGTCCTAAAATTTTGTGAAATTTTTTTATTGAATCTCTTTCCCAGAACATTGCCATTTTTAGAGGTTAACTTTAAATTTTATGAATTAAGTAGCCTTCTATAAACCCTCATCTTTTGAAAATAGTGTCTTCACTAGTTAGGCTATTATTGAGAACCTTTGCAAGAAACACTACATGCCCTCTCATCTTTGATATTGTGATCTATATTTTTTGTTGCATTTCATACTTACATGTTTCATCATGGCTTGAACTTACTGTTGCATGTAGCACGGGGTTTGTTCCACATTTGCAATAATAGCTATTAGAATTTGAATGCCATTAAGATATTCAAGTAGAGAGTTCTAATTATGTTGTAGCAATTGAATGGAGAATGCGCATACAAAATAAGCAAAACAAATGACACAGGAAATGGACAAGTATTGCTCAAGAAGTTACAGTATAATCATCATAATAATATCCGGTGTACAATAGATTACAAATAGGTAGAATTTGAATGCATGAGTAATGAATTGAATCCTCAAATTGGATAGGATTGTATCTAACTAAATCTCTAACTCAAGGTCTCCCAATCAATATCGGAGTCCATCAAATCAACTCTTCGATGAACAATAACTCCAAAAACCAGTAACAACTAGTTAACTCAGTGCAATTGAGTGTGGTAGGTGTGTTGATGTATTTGTAACTTCGGAATGTATTCACCTATATATCTTATGTCTTGTACCCCGATGTTTATTCCGGGAAGTGTCTGTAATGTATTTGAGTCATGTCATGCCCCGATGTCCCTATCAGGAGATTCAATAATGTAAACAAGTCATGTCAAGTCATTGTGGGTAACCCTCCTATTGTTCAAGGGTTAAAGTCCCCACAATTGTAGGGCCCTAGGGTTATTAGACTCTCCTAAAGAAGTTGGCCCTAGTGATTTATTGTCAAGTCAGGAATTAGTATAAATAGAGAGTGAGCCTCTCTATTTATCACACACTCACTCACACTCAGTTGTAGCACATTGCTGAGGAAGAAGAAGTTGTTGGTCCTAGAAAGAAAGAGGCTACTGCTGTTTGGAGATCATCTTACTGTTTTGGGGTTTTACTTTTGGTGTTGATTCTATCTCTGAGGAAGTTGCGGGGTTTTCTCCATTTATGGTTTCCCTGAGGAAAAACATTTTTTTCATTGTCTCTTATGTTTGATTGTTGTGCTTTTTATTCTCTCAGTTAAAGATCCTAATATAATACTAGATTAAATAATAAAATCTAGCATGGTATCAGATCTAACCTGAGAAGAAGACACTGTGTAGCTGCGGAAACTAGGGCTTCCTACTTTTTGGATCTCCCTCCATATATTTTTAGAAAAAGAAGGTTGGGCTTACTCTCCTCTCCAGGGCGCATCTTTCTGCCGAAGCAGAATCTGATTCTGAGCAATTTTAGTTTTTGACCCGACACTACTGCTAGAAATTAGGGATTTCCATAGAAGTAGAATTTTTGAGTGAGCACAGGCCTGAATTGATCTCCTCCTCAAAATCAAAGTTTAGAGATCAAGATCAAAGTTTTTTGTTGGACAAAACTCCAGGAAATTCAATCCCTAATCTGCTCCTGAACCAGCACTGTAGAAATTCAGCTCTAGATTCAAATCCAACATCTTGACCTGGTAAGATATAAATATTTTGTATTTCCATTCGAGGTTCTCAGTTAAAATGTCTCATCATACTAAGCTTGATGAAAAGCTTGAGGGAGCTGAAAACTTCTGAGCCTGGAAGTACAAGACCTCCCTGGTCCTGGAAGAACATGAGTTGGACTCCTATATCAATGAGGAGGTTCCAGTTCCAGAGGGAGATGAGGCTAAGGCCTTACACAAGAATAAATTAGTCATGGCTAAGAGGATTATTGCTGATTCAATCAAGGACCACCTTATAACATAGGTGTCCTCCCTAAATACACCTAAATCTATGTTTGATGCCCTAACCAAACTATTTGAAGGGAAGAACATAAACCAGAAGATGACTCTAAGAAACAAACTAAAGAATGTAAAGATCTAGAATGCAGAGACCATCCAGTCTTACTTTACAAGGGTCTCTCAGATTAAGGAACAGTTGGAAGCAGTAGATGAAGAAGTGGAGAATGCAGATATTGTGTTGACCACCTTGAATGGTATTCCTAGGGCATGGGACTCTTTCCTTCAAGGGATCTGTGCCAAGAAGAAGCTAGTCAAGTTCAACAGACTATGGGAAGAATTCTCTCAAGAAAAATCTCGAATAGCAACTAGAGAAGAAAACATGGGAAGTGAAGATCAAGCTCTCATAGTCCACACCAAGAAAACCAAAAGGGGCCATCATCACTCAAAAGGTAAGAATTCACAGTCTAGAAGAGATTTGTTTACTATTAGATGTTACACATGTGATGAGAAAGGACACATATCCAAATACTTCCCTAACAAAGGGAAATCTCACAAGAAAAAGGGAAACAAGAGAAGACATCATTATCATGCTGCAGAGGATCATGAACCTTCCACAAAGAAAATCAGATAAGAAAGCGATGATTCTTCAAGTTTGAAGAATATGTGTTGATCTCCGCTCTCACGGGAACTATCTCACATGGAAGTAATGATTGGCTTATAGATAGTGGTGCTTCCAAAAATATGACGGGATTCAAAGAATCATTTGTGAAACTATCTGAACATGAGTCACCTCACAAGTTGAAACTTGGGGATGACTACCAATATCCAATAAAAGGTAGTGGTGAATCCTCCTATAATATAGACTCTAGAAATTCTATGAAGATGAAAAATGTATTGTTTGTACCAGGACTAAAGAAGAATCTCATCTCCATATCTGCATTGGATGCAAAAGGAATGAGGGTTGCTTTTGTAGATGGTCAATTTCTTATGTGGCCAAAGGTAAAGACTTTTGATGATGCAATAGTGATTGGGGAAGAAGAAGAAGGTCCATACAAATTGAAGGGCCAACCAGAACAAGCTTTGGTTCATAACAAAGTAGAACCAAATGAACTTTGGCATAGAAGGCTTGCACATGTGCATTACAGGGCACTACCACTTGCAAGAAAAGCTGTTGAAGGTCTTCCAAAAATGCAGACAAAAAATGATGGTATCTGCAAAGGATGTGCAAAAGGAAAGAACACAAAGAAGAAATTTCCAAGTAGCGAGAGCAAGGCAAAAGGAATCTTGGAAATCATCCACTCTGATGTATGCGGTCTAATGTCATCCAGTTCATTAAGCGAGTATGTTTACTATGTTTCTTTCATTGATGATTTTCTAGGAAGACATGGATATACTTTATGAAGAACAAAGATGGAGTATTCAGCAAGTTCAAGGAATTCAAAGCCTTGATCGAGAACCACACAGAAAAGAATATCAAGATTTTTTTATTAGATAATGGCGGAGAATTCACATCGAATGAATTCAAATACTTATGCAAAGATTCAGGGATTAAGAGGGATTTAAACACTCCATATAATCCATAATAGAATGGAGTTGCATAAAGGAAGAATAGAACGATTATGGAAGCTACAAGGGCCATGCTTCATGATCAAGATATTTCCCATGCATCTATGCGCAGAAGCTGCCAAAACAGCGGTGTATGTATATAACTGTACTCCACACAGAGTACTTGAGGATAAGACACTTGAAGAAGTCTTTTCCAACAAGAAACTAGAAGTCATCCATCTCAGAATATTCGGTTGTCCAGTGTACATACACATTTCAAAAGAAAAGAGGACAAATTTAGATCCTTCAGGAAGGAAGGGTATATTTGTGGGATACTCTGAAAGCTCAAAGGCTTACAGAATATACTTCCCAGGATTCAAGAAGATCGACATCAGTAGGGATGTAACATTTGACAAAGACTCAGCTTACAACAAATCTAGAAAGAGACCTGCTGAAGAACCTGAAGAAACAGAAGCACCCATAATTCATGACACAACCATGAATGAAGAATATCAAGAAGAAGATTGAGAAATAGAAGAACCTCAAGAACCTGTAGATCCACCTTAGAATAAGAATCCTCACAAGAGGAGACCTACTTGGGTACAAGAAGCTATCCAAGGTGCAGAAATATATGGGGCTCCAGAAGAACACACAGAGAAAGGAAAAGAACCAGGTCTTGTTCCAGTTATGTAGCCATATTATGTGATTTCATTGATAAAGAACCTTCCAACTATGAAGAAGAAATAGAAAATAAATAATGGAAGGATGCTATGATCAAAGAGTACCAATCGATCATGAAGACTGATGTTTGGGATATTGTCCCAAGACCTAAGGGGAATTCTGTGGTGACTTCCAAATGGATTTACAAGATCAAGCATGTTGTAGACGACAACATAGAAAAATATAAAGCAATATTTGTGGCTCATGGCTTCTCCCAGAAAGAAGGAATAGATTATGAAGAAAATTTTGCACCTGTAGCCAAATACACTTCCATCATATCAGTACTTGCTCTGGCTACAGTGATGAAATGGAAGATACACTAGATGGATGTCAAGACTTCTTTCTTGAATGGTGTAGTGGAAGAGGAAGTGTATGTGGAGCAGCCACACGTATTTGAGACACATGTCAGAGAGACTCATGTGTGTAAATTGAAGAAATCCCTATACGGTTTGAAATAGGCACCCAGGACATGGTACAAAAGAATTGATGGATTTCTATCCAGTTTGGGCTTTACCAAAAGTCAAGCAGATTCCAACCTCTACTACAAGGTTGAAGAAGGAAATCCAGTGATACTCCTACTATACGTAGATGATCTGTTTGTAATAGGTATGGATGGGTTGATTACTAATACGAAGAGAAATATTGCTGCCAAGTTTGAAATGAAGGACTTGGGTATGATGCATTATTTTCTAGGTATGGAGGTGTGGCAGAATGTGGATGGAATATTCCTCGAATAAGGGAAGTATGTAGTAGAGATCCTGAAGAGATTTGGGATGATGTACTGCAAGGACATAACCACACCTATGGAATCAAACCTGAAGCTATTGAATGATGCTTCATCTAAGTCGGTTGATGCCATGATGTATCGTCAGATGATTGGGCCCTTGATGTACCTAATGAATACGAGACCAAATATTTGCTTTGCTATGAACACCTTGAGCCAGTTCTTGGCAGATCCGAGACATGTTCACTTTATTGCTGCAAAGCATATTCTGGGGTACCTAAAGGGTATAGTTGATTATGGGCTCAAGTATAAGGCTGATCAGAAGATTAACCTAGAGAGTTATGTTGATTCAAATTGTGCAGGCAGTGCCATCGATAGGAAGAGCACTTCAGGGTGCTACTTCAGTATGGGATCAGGTGTGATCTCTTAGTTTAGCAGGAAGAAATCCTGTGTGGCACTGAGTACAGCTGAAGCAGAGTATGTCACATCATGTTCAGCTAGTTGTGAGGCAGTATGGCGAAGGAAGCTACTGTCTGATCTATTTGATCTCCAGTTAGATGTTACTTATATATATTGCGACAACCAGAGTTGTGTAAAGTTGTCGAAGAACCCGGTGTTCCATGACAAGTTGAATCATATCAAGATCAAGTATCACTATATCAGGGATATGGTGCAGAGAGGAGTATTGAAGCTCCAGTATGTTGCGACAAATGAACATATAGCTGATGTGTTGACGAGGCCATTGACCAAAGTGAAGTTTGAGTACTTCAGGGAGAAGCTTGGTGTTATCCAGATGGAGCTTCCTCCCAAGAGGAAGTGATGAGTCTGTGATGTGCCTTTTTGACATGGTGAGAGGATTGGTTCCTTCCATGGTCAGATGTAAGTGTTGTGACCTTCTGAAATGGTGAGAGGATTGGTTCCTTCCATGGTCAGATGTAAGAGCTGTGACATGGTGAGAGGATTGGTTCCTTCCATTGTTAGATGTATGTGATGATCCCACATCCAGCATGAAAAAGGGATGGCTCTGTGAAGACACATATAGTATGAAAAAGGACTAGCTCTGTGTAGATCCCACATCTAGTATGAAAAATGATTGGCTTTGTGAAGACACATCTAGTATGAAAAAGGACTAGCTCTGTGTAGATCCCACATCTAGTATGAAAAAGGACTAGCTCTGTGAAGACACATCCAATATGAAAAAGGACTAGTTCTATGTAGATCCCACATCTAGTATGAAAAAGGACTAGCTCTGTGAAGAAACATCCAGTATGAAAAAGGACTGGGTCTGTGTAGATCCCACATCTAGTATGAAAAAGGACTAGTTCTGTGAAGATACATCCAGTATGAAAAAGGACTGCCTCTGTGTAGATCCCACATATAGTATGAAAAAGGACTAGCTCTGTGAAGACACATCCGATATGAAAAAGGACTGGCTCTGTGTAGATGCCACATCTAGTATGAAAAAGGACTAGCTCTATGATGATACATCCAATATGAAAAATGATTGGCTCTATATTTGTACATCTAGCATGAAAAAGGGCTAGCTCTGTAGAACTTCCTATGACGAGAAGAATCAAGAGATAGCACCTGTGATGATGACCCAATGATGATCCAGACTAAATGATGATGCAGATCCAGTGATGATGATCCAGATCGAGTGATGATCCAGATCCAATGATGATGATCTAGCAGTGATGATCCAGCAGTGATGATCCAGATCGAGTGATGATCCAGATCAAGATGAAGATGACTTGAAGATGAATATAACTTGAAGATGAAGACAAATTGAAGATGAAGATGAAGAGAACTCATTAATGATCCAGATGATACAGAGAAGAAGACCCATGCTGATAAATTGTGTCGAGAGAATACCTTCCTAGTTAAGAGGGAGTGTCAATGTATTTGTAACTTCGAAATGTATTCACCGATATATCTTATGTCTTGTACCCCCGATGTTTATTCCAGGAAGTTTTTGTAATGTATTTGAGTCATGTCATGCCCTGATGTTCCTATCAGGAGATTCAATAATGTAAACAAGTCATGTCAAGCCATTGCAGGTAACCATCCTATTGTTCAAGGGTTAAAGTCCCCGCAGTTACGAGGCCATAGGGTTATTAGACTCTCCTAGAGAAGTTGGCCCTAGAGAGTTATTGTCAAGTCAGGAATTAGTATAAATAGAGAGTGAGCCTCTCTATTTATCACACACTCATTCACACTCAATTGTAGCACATAACTGAGGAAGAAGAAGTTGTTGGGGCTAGAAAGTAAGAGGCTACTGCTGTCAGGAGATCATCTTACTGTTTTGGGGTTTTACTTTTGGTGTTGATTCTATCTCTAAGGAAGTTGCAGGGTTTTCTCCATTTATGGTTTTCGCAAGGAAAAACATTGTGTTCATTGTCTCTTGTGTTTGATTGTTGTTCTTTTTCTCTGTTAAAGATCCTAATATAATGCTAGCTTAAATGATAAAATCTAACAAGGTGAACAAAAGCACTCCTCCACATGCATGCATGGATTATCCATGCAAAGCATGTGCTATCTAACTGATAGTGAGTCATCTGAAGGTAATTGAAGGCTAACTAAGGATAACTAGTGCTAACTCCAACTAACTGAAGTAGGTTGGTGCTAGGACTCCCATTGGCTCCTAAAATGTAGGGATTGGTCTAGGAGGTGCCCCCACTAATGCATGCACATGCAGTAAGTGGCAGTTAACCTCTAGCATTGTCCCCCACATTTCAATTACTAGTACATGTGGCCCCATTGGGCCATGTGGACCCAATTGCACTGCTGGACTCATTTTATTAATTTAAGGTTCCTAAGATAGGAAATAATTAATCTAATAGACATTTGACCAAGGCAGGACTAATAATCCTAACACCCCCCCTAAATCCTAACTTGGACAACTGTGGGCCTTGGTAACAAGACCATAGGTCACCCAAATACAATCGAGAAGATAATAAAAAAAAATCTTAGTACAATTCAGGAAACAGGGGAAAACCTCATGGGAAAACCCCCCCTCAAAAATAAGCAGGAAAATAGCAATTTGCAAGATATATTTAGAAGAAAGAAGCTTCCTTGTTAGAAAAATAGCTTGAGCAAAACCATTGCTGCAAAAAATTGCAGCTCTATGTAGCAGCATGGTCCATCAGTGGACCTCTCAATGTACTTTTGAACTAATGACATTGTTTGGTTCTAGTGGATGGTGAATGTAGGGAATGATCAAATCGCTGCTTCTATGTGCCATGTAGCTGATCATTCGCCATCATCAAGTAGCACCAACCTGGAACTTTGTTGCATCAATCTGTGAGAGATAGTGCAACATGATCAATCTAATACTGGGACCTAGTTCTTATTTTGTCTTCTGGAACTCTAGCACCACTTCCAACTGCATCAAGAAGATTCAGTCTCAATAACAAGATTGTGTTGTATTTGATCTTCTCCATATGAATCCAAAACCTGTAGAACATCATCATCATCATCAAAAATAGGAGGAGAAATGGTTATACCTTCCTGTCCTGATGGAGGAGTATCATGTGGCTGATCTTCTTTGAATTGGACACTTCTTTCAATGAAGCATCTTCTAGTAGCAACCTCCATGAGTTTGTAAGATTTTGCATCATCTGCATATGTGTTGTACAGGATTACACACCTAATAACCATAGGTCTGGGGTTACCAACATACTCAATCAACTTGCAGACAATTGACTCTAAAGTGCAGTAAAGGAAATAGGAGGATTAGAAAGACTTACTCAATTAACGAAGGTCGATCCTTGCTAGTCCTCTTCCGCTCTGCTTCACCTCCAAAGTCTTCAAGGTTGTTCCTCTTTCACCTGTCAAGAGTCAATATTCCAGATACAAGATGATTCATATATATATAAGCAGGTTAGATAAATCACATATAGAATGCAGAAACATAAACATTTATCAAAACAAGATACATGAAACACATATGGAAGAAGGATTCTTTATATTATCAACAATGGAAAGAGTTCAGATTACAACCCAACGCCTGAGACAAGGACTCCTCTGCAACCAAAGGATTCTGAGTTCCACTGCTCCAAAGACTTCTATATACAATCCACCAGCATAACTTTGCTCTCCAAGTATATATATCAAACACCCTCCCCAAGGCCTGTATTTATATTGAGGAAATAAGGCAGTTTCGAAGGTTGAGGAGGTTGAGACAATTAAGAGGATTAAGGTAAATGGATTAACTAATCTCCGATCATCGGGTGTTTTTATTTTTAAATGTCAAGGGACATATTCGTAGGTATGTAGAAGGACAACCCACAAATGATCCGTGGGTTGCTATAAGAGTAACCCGCGAATACATCCATTCGCGACTTGCAGCAACCGACACTCGCGAATGATGCATGAGTTGCATATATGGAGAGTCGCGAATACAACTTAACATAGAAAAATGGCAAAGTAACCAGCTGGATGGAGGAGGAATGTATTATAGTAAGCCAATCTATAGTGTTGTGGGAAAACCTCAATCCATAGATGTCCTTTTGTGTGCCAACATGAGGCATGTCGGCACTCAGACGGAGAGGTGCCATTCGGATGGATAACAGATGCCCCCTAATGTGTGAGGTCAGAGGGAAGCGATGGCCGAAATACATTATAATCATCATCTTTGGAGAACTCAGAAATCCAATGGAACAGAGAGAGTACCTGAAACAAATACATAGTAATGTCATATACAAAGTTACATATGAGGATGCTATGTTCAATGTACTGCAACACTAGCTCCTTTACAATATTTGAGTACATCATATAATGCGGGTAGAAAACCACGTATATTACAAAATTGAATCAAAGCCACAATATACAATAATGAGTCTTCAAAGATCTGGAAGCTGTGTATAGGAATAGAACATAATCTTGCGTAACTTAGTCCATAGGTGAGGGACTAAGGTCTTCATAAAGGATCCCAAAGAACCAGTACAATCCAAGTCATGTGAATAAGGGTAAACTGAAGTCGAACATCGAAAGGATTCAATAGTTTGTCAATCAAATAGATGATAATCAACAACTGAAGCAAAGGAATTCACCAATGATGAAAGTGAATCCTGAGGTACCATCGTCAAAACTCTAGGTCTTCGTCATCAGGAAGTGCTGAAACAAAACCATGCTGTGATAAGGAAGGCAATAGATCCTCCAACGGATCACAAGAGTGACTAGGAACTAGGCAAAAGAAGCGAGACACAAATAGATAACAGATATAACAATGATGGGATCAGGCTATAAATCAGACATTTGGGAAGAATCCTTGAACAGTGAGCACAACACAGAGATGACCCAAGGTAGCGTAGAACTTATAGAGAGAACAACTAGACTTATCTGTCAGGTAGGAGACATGAGAATATTCCCCAGGTATAATGGACAAAAGGAGGAGTAAGAAACTCAAAGTGATAGCTGAACATAAGTGAACACTGAAACATGGATATCGGAAAACAAAGAGTGCTATGTTCAAGGATAACATGCTGCCATTACTGAAAACAAGAGAAAACTTCTTCCTTACCTTCCCTGTTAAAT
>LPNX010266881.1:162220-182193 GCA_001517045.1 Pseudotsuga menziesii
TAAACTCAGGACCATCTTCATTTTTGGCAAGCTTGAAGAAAAGAAAGAATAATGCTTGATAAAGCACTGATTCGTGGATTTTACGAGCCTGAACTAGTACATGCTTGATGGTGTTTTCATAGTTTAGAGAGGCTGAAAACTCCAAAGAAGACTCCAGGGGGGTCCTTTTTCATACAATTTAGTCTCCTGAGGCCGAAAAAGTATAAAACATAACAAAGAAGAACTCTCTTAACTTCCAAAGAAGAAAAGGAGCACCTTTTTTGTACTTAGTCAGGAAGGTCTAAAAAAGGTTAAATTACCACCTACCCAATGCTCCTTCAAAAGAAGCATATAGCCTGAGTTTTACGAGTGTGAAGGAAGGAAAGATCACTCAGAAAGATCCATTTGATTACAAGAAATGGGGCTTACAACAGTAAACTCGATGCTTTGTTCTTGAGGGTTTAATGAGCATGACAAAGACATAAAGTACACTCGGAATCTTTTTCATGTTTTGGTCCAGAGCATGAAAAAGAGAAAAATAAGCTCATACCGGGGGTTCCTTTTCCGTAAGTTTAGTCCCTCAGGTCCGAAAAAGTGATAAACCTATGCCTGAGAATAATCTTCTCAATTCAAAAGAAAAGAGAGGGATCATTTCTCGTATTATTCCACATGGTCCGAGAAAGAGATAACCTACCACCAATGTGGATGCCCATTCACATATTCTTAACGAGCCTGAATGGACAAGTTTACTCGGCAGTCAAGTCTATTTTAAGGAGTCATACTTGGGCCTAAAGAAACTCAAAGTCTTTTCCGTGAAGTTTTAACGAGTCCGTAAAATTCAACTCGTGGCCTCCTTACTGTTTTTAACGAGCTCGAAGGAGAGCAGAAAGAATGCTCTAAATGCGAGGATACGAGTGTCATAGGCAGGCAAAACTAGTTCCAAGCACAAGGAATAAACCTATGCATAATTCAAGGAAAGCTAGCAAGATAAGGACACTCGGGGAACATCTCCTCAAGGTAAAGGGTGTCAAGTTGCAAAGGCAAAATGATACAAGACTTAGCGACGATGAGAACAAAGATGAGGGCTTATACAACGAGCTAAAAGCATGGAAGCCGACATCAGGCTCAAAAGCACGAGCAGGGCACATGCAATTACAACTTGAAGCACAAGGTGAGGCTAATAAATAGTTGTGAATCCAACTACAAATCCTGTCTCCAAGAAACAACAACATCAGGATCATATTCAGAAGAAACGATCTGATGCAGGTCACTTTGGTAGAAACACATGTGGCTTTGCTATATTCTACAAAAGGTAAATTCAAGGAAGAATCCACCGAAGAATATTCTATAGAACCAAGGCTCGAGGGTTTATAATCAATAATATCAACCTCAGAAGGAGAGCAAAAATCAACAAGGGAGATAGAGTCTGTAGGAACAAACTCAGTATCACAGGAGTTGAAAAATTCATAAGAAAAATCAAACTCATCAGGATCACTGACTTGCTCTTCGAAGAAAGAGTCAAAATACTCAATAAGACCAACATCATAAGAAAGGTCAGGCTTACTAGGAAAATCAGGGTTAGACTTAGTCACGACTAAACCAACATCCAAAAGAAGGTTAGACTGTATCAAAGACTCTACGAAGACTTCATCCGAAGGAAGGCGATCATCCGAGATAGGACACATATCTAAACTTTCAAATGGATTGACAGAGTGGAGATTAGGCCCCACGGTCTGTATAGGATGTCTCACCCGGTCAACTGCTAGAACCAAGTCCTGAGAAGGTAAGCATGAAAATAGAGGCTGCTTCTCAGTAGCAATTGAACACAAAGGACAAGAGGCCACATAGTTCACCTATGGCGGGGTAGTGTCTATAGAAACACTGGGAATCAATAAAGGAAAGACCTGGTCTCTAGTTGAGTCAGGAGACGGATCAAGAAAATCCAACTGATCTATAGTGACAATTTCTTTTCCATGATTAAAGTACATCACACGAAAGAATGTTGACACCACAGCTTTCATGGCATAGACATAATCCCATCCAAGGAGCATATTGAAGTCCAAGGGGTCTTCTATCACCATGAAGTCAACTAAGACAGTCTTCCCACCCAAAGTAACAGGTGTTTGAGCAAGAATTCCCAAGGCTATACAAGTTCTTCTATCAAACGCCAGTAACTGACTAGCAGTCGACACAAGGCTGGGAGATCCCATGCCTCGCCAAGCATGAGCAAATAAAATACTAACTGAAGCTCCTTCATCAACAATACAACGAGCAATCGTGTAAGGTTCAACTTTGACCTTTATCTGGAAAGGTGCATTAGAAGGAAGGCGCAGCTCAACTAGGATATCCCAATCAAAGGAAGCAATCCGAGAGCTTGGTGGGGGTTGATCCGAAACAAGTTCAGTGCCCCCTTGTTCAGTAAGTTCTAAACTGGCAGTGAAGAAAATGTGACTAGTAGACACTTCACTCTCCAAAGGAAGAGTGGGATTGATCGACAATGGAATCGATTCAACCGCTTCGTGAAATTCACTCTCCGAAGGGAGAGTGGGATTGACCAAATATGGCATTGGTTCAATCACATCAAGATCACTCTTCGAAAGAAGAGTGGGATTGACCAAATATGAGATTGGTTTGACCACTTGATCAACCAAAGGCTGAGTAGGTTGTTGAGAAACTATAGGTTGTTCAGGAGAAGGAAAATCTTGAGTCTTGTACCACACTCTTTGCACCTCTGCGATAGCAGGGCACAGGTGAGTAAGATGATCTCCCTCACATAGCATACAAGGGAACTTAATTTTGCACTTCGAACGACCAGTTTTCTCAACTGTGTCAACATGACTAGCAGTGGCTAACTCTTTTCTCTCAACATGACCTGCAGAGGATGAGAGTTTTCCCCCAGCATGAACTACAGAGGCTAGGTGACTGGGTCCAACCTAACTAAGAGAGGTTGGTTTTTGAAAAGATTCAGAATGTTCAAAAATGGGATGACCATGAATCCAAACTCTTCGCACCTCTGCGATAGAAGGGAATTTATAAGTAAGGTGGTCTCCCTCGCAAAGCTTACAAGGAAACTTGGGCTTATGTTTTGAACGGGTAGTCATTCCAACAGTGTCAACATGACTCGCAGTGGCTGACGAATTGTCTTCAGCATGAACCATAGAGGCTGAGAGACTACCCCCAGCATGACTTACAGAGGCTGAGAGACTAGATCCAACATGACCTGCAGAGGTTGGATGGGCACCACCAACATGACCAATAGAGGTTGAATGGTTAGGATCAACCTGCTTTGTAGTAGTTGAGTGTGTGCCCCCAGCATGAACAACAGAGGCTGGGTGGATATATCCAACATGAACAACAGAGGTTGGATGGGGAGATTCAACTTGAACAACAGAGGTTGAATGGGTGCCCTTAGCATGACCTGCAGAGGCTGAGTGACTGGATCCGACATGACCTGGAAAGGTTAGAAGGATCCCACCATCATGATCAACAGATGCTGGATGGAGAAGATCAACTTGACTTGCAGGGGTTGAGTGCTTAGATCCAACATGACCTGCAGAGGTTGGATGGGTGCTCCCAACATGAACAACAGATGATGGGTGGTGAGGTTCAACTTGAGTTGCAGAGGTTGAATGGGTGCCCCCTTTCTTATGTGCCTTCTTCCTAGTCCTCCTTCTTTTAATCCTTTTAGACTGTCGGTTACTAATATCAGTACTTTCACCACATGAGGTAGAAGGGGGAGGAGAATCAACTACAAGTGAAGGGGAAGCAGTGTTTTGATGCCCTTGATATAAGGAGCTTGCTTGAGAATCATCAAGAGCATTCAGGATAGATGGAGTGGAAAACAACCACACCGATACCCCTAAGGTGAATCCAGGTAGATTTAGGGTGGCCATCAAGGGAACACCAACATTCCCCATGAGAGGAATAGTACAAGGAGTTCCCAGCATGGGGATCTCTTGGTTGGTGTTCGAAGGGGTGCTAGCCATAGCTTCAAACTAGGAGACAAAGTCCGAGGTTGATAAGCAACCAAAATTACAAATCACACACCTAAAGGCACACTAAGTACAGACAAACCACACAGCACTCACTAAAAATTCCTAAATCCAAAAAGACAAACAGGGATAAGATATACTTTCCAGAACAAAGCTGAGAGACAGTTACTTGGCGTCCCTATAGATGTTCTTAGGCACAAGTGGAGGAATCACCCACCACCCTCCCACACTTTCTACCGAGGTTACCTTCCAAGTCCGTCCAAGGTCAACCAGAAATAACTTTCCAATGTACCTGTGTTTGAACCCTAGATGTCAAAGAGACTAAAGGCTACCTTGGCTATACCAACAGTCTGGGGGGACAGTCAAGCCGAAATCATACGCATGGGCAGGGTAGCTGAGCCCGAAACTCTGTCTAGGACAGAATCCCCAGATGCGTAAAAGTCCTGAGTTACATTTTGACAAGGATTCAGAGGGTTATCTCCTCTGTCTAAGCCTCCACGTGGCCTCGTGCTTAACTCCCATTTGAGAGGAGCTTCCTAGATACAGTCGATAAAGTCAAGGATTTACCTAGTGATTGGCCAACTACGTCTGAATTTAACACTTGTGGGGAGTTTAAACTCCCTATCCCACAAGTCTATCCTAAGCTAGTTGGTGTATGACCCTATAAAATAAAACTTACTAACAATTTTTAAATTATATCCTTTATTTTAAGGGTTGTTTTTAGTCAGAGGGTAAATGGCATGAAACTTATGTGGTGTTTTGACTCAAAGTTGAAACAAAATGACTAAGCAAAGAGATATGAAATGCAAAAAGCAAAAACTATTCTCTTTATTTTTCAAATAGAAAACTTGAAAACCACAAAAGAACAAATTCTTTTATTTTTATTTTTTCAAAAACAATGATATGCCATGCAATCTAGACTAAAAACCTAATCTACATGCATATAAAGCAAACATGTGTTTTTTTATTTTTCTTTTATAAATGCAAAAGAAAAATCAGCCTATCAACTAATGCAAGCAAGTACTGTAAGCAAAGCAAATAGACAACTACTCTACACCCCACAAAAACAAACCCTAGGTTTCCCTAAAGTTAGATATCAACCTCTCTTAAAAGGAAGGCTCACAAAGGTAAACAAGCCAACAACTTTGGAATGAAGAGACTGAGCAAAAAGACTGACATAAACAAAGGTCAAGAAGTCCCAAGTATCAATCCAAACCTACAAACAAAGGTTGCTCAGTACCTTGTCCAACAAGGTCAAGCCAAAGAAGGAGGTAGAGGGGGGAAAGCAACAAAAACAAATATATGTTATTTTTAATTTTCTTTTATAAATGCAAAATAAAAACTACCTACAAAGCAAAGTATGCAGATAACAAGAACAAATCAAAAGGAACTTTGCTATACAACCACCAAACAAACTCTAGAAATGCCCTAAAGTCAGTATAAACCCTACTTGGAAGAAAGGCTTGCATAAGAGACAAGTCAACTACTTTGGCATGGTGAAGTTAACCAACAAAAGAAGAAGGAAACCAACACCAACAAGATTCTAAACTCAGACAAAGATTACTGATAGAGGCTGATCAAAAACATAAGCCAAAAATCATACCAAGCAAAGGAGGTGGGGGGAAGAACAAAGAGAAAACCCTAATGCTGTAAAAGCTTACCACATAGATAAAGAACAAGCAAAAAGGATGACACTAACTCCCTAGATTCATGCACCTACAATGCACTGTACTTGAGCAAACTTGAATCAAATAAACTGTCTAAAAGCAACAAACTGAAGCAAACAGGCTGACAGAAACAAAATTCAACCAAGAAAGGAAGGCTAGGAACCCTATCTTGGGTGCACACAATGACATAAATCACTGTAGACTTATAAAGGCAAATGACAACTAGCCACTGTCAGAAGACAGACTGGAAAAATAGAGCCTAAGACCCTGATCACAGATCTAGATAAATACATATTAGCCCACAACCCAAACAGGCCAACCACTTCAACATGCAAACAAAAAATAATGCAAGTAAAAAGAGACTCAAGGGCTTTCGAAAAAGCACAAAGTGTGATCAACAGAGGCACACAGACAAGCCAAACAACATTCTTAAAGAAAATCAACTCACCAAAAGGTATTACACAAATAAAGGAACAAGCAAACCTTAACTTAAAAAATCCCTACTTCCAGGCACATTCGCGACTGTATATAAGAGCAACCCGCGGATGATCCGCGACTGTGCAGTACAGCAACCCGTGAATGCAAAATTGTATTCGCGACTGTTCAGAAGAGCAACTCACGAATGGGCATCAAATTTTTCTCAAAGAACAAGAAAAATTCCAAATACTTTCAAATAATGAGGCAAGTATGAACCAGGATGTAAGATCACATACAGACTTCAAGCAAAGACTAGTCAGGGGTGACAGAAACAACCTACAGCAGTCGAGGCGTCCCCAGCAGAATCGCCAATTCTGTTGTACAATATTACACACCTAATAACCATAGGTCTAGGGTTACCAACATACTCAATCAACTTGCAGACAATTGACTCTAAAGTGCAGTAAAGGAAATAGGAGGATTAGAAAGACTTACTCAATTAACGAAGGTCGATCCTTGCTAGTCCTCTTCCGCTCTGCTTCACCTCCAAAGTCTTCAAGGTTGTTCCTCTTTCACCTGTCAAGATTCAATCTTCTAGATACAAGATGATTCATATATATATAAGCAGGTTAGATAAATCACATATAAAGTGCAGAAACATAAACATTTATCAAACCAAGATACATGAAACACATATGGAAGAAGGATTCTCTTTATTATCAACAATGGAAAGAGTTTAGATTACAACCCAACGCCTGAGACAAGGACTCCTCTGCAACCAAAGGAATCTGAGTTCCACTGCTCCAAATACTTCTGTATACAATTCACCAGTATAACTTTGCTCTCCAATTATATATATCAAACACGCTCCCCAAGGCCTGTATTTATATGGAGGAAATAAGGCAGTTTCGAAGGTTGAGGAGGTTGAGACAGTTAAGAGGATTAAGGTAAATGGCTTAACTAATCTCAGATCATCGCGTGTTTTTATTTTTAAATGTCAAGGGACATATTCGCAGGTATGTAGAAGGACAACCCGTGAATGATCCATGGGTTGCTATAAGAGTAACCTACGAATACATCCATTCAAGACTTGCAGCAACCAACACTCGTGAATGATGCGCGAGTTGCATATATGGAGAGTCGCGAATACAACTTAACATAGAAAAATGGCAAAGTAACCAGCTGGATGGAAGAGGAATGTACGATAGCAAGACAGTCTATAGTTTTATGGGAAAACCTCAATCCATAAATGTCCTTTTGTGTGCCAACATGAGGGATGTTGGCACTCGGACGGAGAGGTGCCATTCAGATGGATAACAATATGCCAGCATAATGCATTCGCTACTTTGGGCTTGGAAGGCCTTTCTCTTGTCAAGTGGTATTCTTGCCCAAGATTTGGAACCAAAAACTCTCAGGTGAGAGACATTGGGCTTATATCCATGCAGTGCTTTGAATGGTGTGATCCCAACCACTGACTTATGAGGCACCCTATTCTGTAAATATGAAGCACAGTTTACTGCTTCATCCCAAAGAGAAGGAGCTAGATGCTTTTCATGGAGAAGGAATGTTGCCATCTCTTTCAGTGATCTATTCTTCCTCTCAGCCACACCATTTTTCTATGGTGTATGGAATTGAGTGTTCCATTTGAATCCCCTCTGATTAATAGAATTATGGAAATATCTTTTGACATATTCTCCTCCTCCATTGGAACTTATTAACTTTATCTTCTTATTGAAGCTATTCTCAACAATAGATTTAAAAATTTTAAAAGTATCAAAAACTTCTAATTTTAGCTTCATGAAGTAGATCCAGCAGTACCTAGAACAATCATCAATAAAGGTCAAAAGATACCTACAACCATTAATTTAATTTGTGGGCATATGTCCAGCTACATCACTTTGTATCAAATCAAGTGTAGAGATAGCTCTATGAGCCTTCTCAATAGCATACTTCTTTTCTGGATGCTTACCTACCAAGCACCCAACACACACTCCATTAGAAGTTTGGATGGAGGAAAAACCTTCAACCATGTTATCATTATGGAGCTACTTCATATATTTGAAATTGAGATGGCCAAATATCTCATGCCAAATCTTGTTGGTGTTGTTAGCATGAGACAATAAAGCTATAGGAGGAGAAACAAGAAAGAAATGTGAAAACTCATAAGTTTTGGTAGAGTGATTTGCAATACCTTTCGCTAAAAGCTTTCCAGTGGATTTTTTTGTGATTTTTTTGTAATCTCAACTGATTCTGAATCGAATGTGACCCTCTTGTGAGAGCCTGTATGTGTCATCTGGTAAACATATAACAGGTTAGCAGCAAGGAAGGGCACATATAAGACATTCTTGAACTCACCATGCTTCGCTCTGACTGAGCCCCTTCCTTCTGCCAGAATATGGGAATCAGCTCCCATGTGAATATTAGGCCCCTTTGATAGTGAAAGAGTAGAGAAGGATTATTTTGAGCAAACCATGTGGTTGGAGGCTCCAAAATCTATAATGTATGTTGAGGATGGAGAGAGAGTTTCTTTCAAAGAATGACACCTTTCAGCATCTTATGTCGGTGTTTCTTCATTAGGCTTCTTTGCTCTTGGAGGAGCAATGTTGTGCTACTTGAGAAGAGAAGACATCTCATCAAGTTGCTTCCTCATAAAATTTTCTTCAAGATGGTATCCCTTTTCACAATATGAGCATAACTTATTTTCAAATTTCTTCTTCTTAGAGCTGGAGGCCCCTTCGGAAGATTGCTGATTTGATTTAGTCTTTGAATCAGCTGCCTTTGGATCCTTATTCTTTGATTTCCCCTTTTCTTGCGCTTTGGAAGAGTAAGTAACCAATAGATATTGATCTTTGGAATTTTACATGACTCCCATTCGAATCAATTTGTCTTCTTCTTTGATTAAGGACTCAGAGAATGAATCTAGAGAAGGTAGTTTCCAATTAGGAAAGCTTTCCTGCTTGGAATGAAACATAGAGACATAGACAGAGTACTCAGGGCCTAGTTTGCTAAGTATAGAAATGACATTCTGCTCATTCTTCTACTCTATCCCACATTGTCTGCATTGGAGTACTAGAGAATTGAATTTAAAGAAGAATTGCTCAATAGTCTCGAAACTGTTGGGATGTAAAGTTACCAATTCCTTATCCAAACTATGTCCCCGAAGCTCATCTTGTTTGTTAAACAAGATATCAAGATTCTTCCAGGATTCTTTGGGAGTCCTCAATCCTTCCAAATGGAAGAGGATATCTCTGGAAATATGCATACATAAGTACCTGAATGCTTCATCACAACGGTTCAGAAACTTGTTCTGCTTAACTGGCTGATGAGGCTCAACCTCCCATCCATGTATGATCTTGTTGTAGCCATGCTTGTGCAAGGCCAGCTACATATCAATCCTCCAATCAAGGTAATTTGAAGCTGTGAGGATCCGTGGCTCAGGATTTTGAGAATTCATAGATGCTCCGATTGGAAGACTGTAAATGCTTCTATCAAGCTACGTAGCACCTGTCAATTTCACTGCAAATAAAACTAAAACATATGAACTGTTAGAATCATTATTTTCCTCTAGACATGAACATGTTTTTAGGGTCCATCACGCCCTCTCCACTTCTCTGAATGAATCCAGAGCTAGCAAATTTTCATAGGGGACTTCTATGGAAACCCATCTGCTTCTGATGTTCGATGAGGAGAAACAAGCATGAAACCTTCCTGAGAAGGCTCTGATACCATTTTAGAATTTGAATTCCATTAAGATTTTCAAGCAGAGAGTTCTGATTATGTTGCAGCAATTGAATGGAGAATGAACATACAAACTAATCAAAACTAAACACACAGGAAATGGACAAGTATTACTCAGGAATTTATAGTATATTCATCATAATAATATCCGGTGTGCAATAGATTACAAATAGGTAGAATTCAAATGCATGAGTAATGAATTTGAATCCTCCAAGTGGATAAGACTGTATCTAACTAAATCTCTAACTCAAGGTCTCCCAATCAATATCGGAGTCCATCAAATCAACTCTCCAATGACCAATAACTCCAACAAGCAGTAACAACTAGTTAACTCAATGCAACTGAGTGTGGTATGTGAACAAAATCATTCCTCCACATGCATGCATAAATTATCCATGCAAAGCATGCTCTAGCTAACTGATAGTGAGTCATTTGAAGATAACTGAAGGCTAACTAGTGCTAACTCCAACTAACTGAAGTAGGTTGGTGCCGAGACTCCCAGTGGCTCCTAAAATTTAGGGATGGGTCTAGGAGGCACCCCCACTGATGCATGCACATGCAGTAAGTGGTAGTTAACCTCTAGAATTGTCCCCCACACTTCAATGACTAGTACATGTGGCTCTATTGGGCCATTTGGACCCAATTGCACTAGTGGACTCATTTAATTAATTTAATGTTCCTAAGTTAGGCAATAATTAATCTAATATACATTTGAACAAGGGAGGATTAATAATCCTAACAATAGCAAGGGTCGTGCCAGACTTTTGGTATTGTCCAGAGATGTTGTAGTTACATGTACTTCAATTTATTTGGTTTGGGAAAATGTTCCCATATTTTGTGAGTTGTAGTTTGAAAAGAGTCACTTATACCTTTTTTGGGAAAAAGTATGCATCATATATTACATTAAAATCAGTTTGAATGTAAATAAAAGTTACATATATAACAATTATCAAAGGCCACAGCCACCAAATTGATGTATGAGAGCCCTTTTTTTATGGGACAAGGGACCCTCTCTGCACAACCATTTGACTGCTAAGTTTATGAAGGTGTGCATACCTTACTCCACTCTTGATTCAAACTTGTGACCTCCAAGATGGAAATACACATGCTTAACTATTCGATCCTCTCAAGATGTACATATGCAGATGCCATAGAGTGGTCACACCATATTTCTTTGCCTACATAAGCAAGAATAACTAGCATACTTCCTTGCTTAAAAAATGAAAACCTCAATCAAAATAGTGGTCTCTAAATATGTTAATCTATCAACACACTGCTGATAATTATGAACAACAAATACACAATGCAAAACTCTCAATGTTGTGTTTATCCTCTATTAACTAAAAGAAGAAAAATTACACTGCTATAGTTAAAAACTAAAACATGCCAACCAATGCAATTGTGCACCCTAGGGCTATTTTATAAAACAAGAAATAGAGGGAAGACACAATGTATTTGGTCACATTCATGAAGTGCCGATAGTGAATCAATGAAACCCTACACCTAATTTACTAAGCATGCATGCCATTTAACATTGATAAAAGTGTTGGAGATAGTGCCTCGAATTAGAAGATCATTGTGATATGCATGCATGCACACTACTTAGGATCTATGTCGTCCTTAACTTCTCATGCAAGCACCCTAGAAGTAATATGGATATGTGCCCTACTCTAATACTAGATAATGCATGTAGTGTTAATATGATTAATTAAATGACAATCCCATACCCTCATACATGATAGAATCCAGCGGAAACGTTGCAATCCTCAAATATTGAATGCTATTAAGCTTGTTGAATTTTGAATGGGATCAAAAAATTTACTTCTTTCATATGAAGTCCGATGAGGTATGAACCACTCTCAAACATCCCGAAATAATTCATCGTAATGTTAAATATTTAATTAAAAGGATAGAAAATTAAAGACAAGGAGAATGTCACTTTTACTTTAAGAATTTAATATTACCACTTAATGTTACATAACTCAATAGATAGTACATGGTTGTGATGGTGCATCTTCTATTAGGACTCCCACTTACTCTTATACAAATTGAAAATCCACTTGGACTAATTATGGCACATCCTACTATGGCTTAGAGATATAATCTTCTCCGTGCTCTTAAACCCTATTTATTCATATTCCTTGATCCCATTACCCTTTGGATCGGATTTGGTTTTGGTCTACCATCACATTTAATTTTAAGTTTCATCTTATACCTTTCCTTAGGGACAACCCCATTGCGCTGGAGGAGCCAACCTAAAGTTAGAGGAAGAGTTGTTGTAATATGATAGATTGCAACATCTCATAAATAGAAACCACAAGACAAACACCCATGGGGAATGACACCAAAACCACTTGTTATATTAATACCAAAGTGGAGGAGGATGCCATCACATCAATCTAAGAACTTAAAACCCAAACTTGAAAGTCAACCTACAGATTTCCAAATATTTTTGGTGTAGGTAATGCTTTATCAACCATCTCTACATGGTAGAGAAAATGGAATTGATGCACTCAAAACATATGCAGGGAAATGAAAACCTTGTCACAAAGGAGAGGAGTTTATTTTATTAAATTTATTGATTCCTACTATAGAAAAATGTATGTTTACTTTCTTAATGTAAATCATATACGATGGAAATGTTTACAAAATTCAAAGCTATGTATAGATTAGAAGAACTATGTTACTAGATCTGCAAGGGTTATCTATGGGATCCATATATCCATAGTTCCTAACTAGATTCGGATCCATATCCACATTGGATCCACCAGGTATTTCCCATAAACTAGGAAACAAATCTTGTGATCCAAGTCTGTGGCATACATATCAGTGATGGAATGGCTTAGGGAACTAAAACAAGTCACACAGATAAGTCACAACCCAGGTTTGTAATAAACAAGTAGGCCAAGGTCCAAACTAACAACCTTAGGCTAATAGTAGTAAGGGGGAACATCAGCAATAAACCAATGCTCCAAATATGGATATTCAACAATGGTTACCCTAGTATACAAGGTCACAATGCAATAAATAAATATAGCTTGCAAGAACACAGTCACAACCCAACAAAAGAGGTCGTGCCCAGCCAGGGAAAAGTCAAACGGTCCACAGCCCATCCAAGGAGGGATTAAATCATTGATGTCTATCTCTTAAAGGGATCACACATAGTCACTATTAGATTTTTAACATTTAAGCTATATAATATTAGGATATTATCTGAGAGAATAACAAGCACAGCAATCAATCACAAGAGACAATGAACACAAATATTTTCCTCGGGGAAACCAGAAAGGAGAAAATTCTACAACTTCCTCAGAGATAGAATCAGCATCAAAATTAAAACCCAAAGATAGTAAGATGATCTCCCGACAACAGTAGTCTCTCTGTCTCTTGTCCCAACTTCTTCTTTCTCACTCATTTATGCACTACAACTGAGTGTGAGTGAATGTGTGTTAAATAGAGAGGCTCCCTCTTTATTTATACTAATTATCGACTTGACAATAACTCACTAGGGCCTACTTCTCTAGGAGAGTCTAATAACTCTCGGGCCCCACAACTGCGGGGAATTTAACCCTTGATCAATAAGGAGGGTTACACTCTATGACTTTACATGACTTGTTTACATTATTGAATCTCCCGATAGGAACATTGAGGCATGACATGACTAAATTACATTACAGATACTTCCCGATAGAAACATTGGGGTACAATACATAAGATATACAAGTGAATACATTCCTAAGTTACAAATACATCAACACTCCCTCTTAACTAGGAAGGTATTCTCTCGAAAAAATTTATCAGCACAAGTATTCTTCTCTGTATCATCTGGATCATCATCAAGTCATCTTCATCTTCAAGTCTGGATCATCACTAGATCATTATCAAGTCTAGATCATCACTTGATATAGAGCATCACTGGATCATCATCAAGTCTGGATCATCACTTGATCTAGAGCATCACTGGATAATCATCAAGGCTGGATCATCACTTGATCTGAATCATCACTGCCAGATCATCACTGGTGCTATCTCAATTCTAGTCGTCACAGGAATTTCTACAGAGCCATCCATTTTTCATGCTAGTTGTAGGCCTATCCTTCATGTAGGTCTTCATTGTCTTGAGCACTTATATATGACCATGGAATGAACCATGTCAGAAAGGCCCTCCTAGAGCTTACATCTAACCATGGGAGGAGAACATCCAAGAACCATGTCATAAAGGCACGCCCAGCACTCACATATGACCATGGGAGGAACACATCCAAAACCCATCTCAGAAAGGCCCAACACTCACATTCAACCTCATCTTATCAGAAAGGCTCTGCACTTACATCTGACCTCATCTTGTCAGAAAATCTCTGCACTTACATCCAACCTCATCTTGTCAGAAAGGATCTGCACTTACATCCGATCTCATCTTGTCATAAAGGCTCTGCACATACATCCGACCTCATCTTTTCATAAATGCTTTACACTTACATCCAACCTAATATTATCAAAAAGGATTTGCACTTACATCTGACCTCATCTTATCAAAAAGGCTCTACACTTACATCTAATCATGTGGGAACACATCCCGCAATCACATCAAAATGGCTCTACACTTATATCCGATCATGTGGGAACACATCCCTCAATCACATCAAAATGGATATGCACTTATATCTGATCATGCGGGAACACATCCCTCAATCACATCAGAATGGATATGCACTTATATCTGATCATGTGGGAACACATCCCTCAATCACATCAGAATGGCTCTGCACTTATATCTGATCATGTGGGAACACATCCCACAATCACATCATACAGGCTCTACACTGATCATGTGGGAACACATCCCAAAATCACATCAGAATGTATCTGCACTAATCATGTGGGAACACATCCCACAATCACATCAGAATGTCTCTGCACTGATCATGTGGGAACCCATCCCTCAATCACATCAAAATGGATCTACACTTATATCTAATAATGTGGGAACACATCCCACAATCACATCAAAATGGATTGTACTGATCATGTGGGAACACATCCCACAATCACATCAAAATGTCTTTGCACTAATCATGTGGGAACACATCCCACAATCACATCAGAATATCTCTGCACTTACATCTAACCATGTGAAGCTCAGCCTTCCACCATGTCAGAAAGGCCAATGGACACATCAATTCCCTTTGGAGGGAACCTCGATCTGGAGAACATCAAGCTTATCCCTGAAGTATTCAAACATCACTTTGGCTAATGGTTTGGTCATCACATCAGCTATCTTCTCTTCCATTGCAACATATTGGAGCTTTACTACTCCTCTCTACACCATATATCTGATATAGTGATATTTGATCTCAATATGCTTTGACTTGTCATGGAACACTGGGTTCTCTGATAGATTCACACAGCTCTGGTTGTCGCAATACATACAATCAGAATCCATATGTAGATCAAATAAATCAGACAGTAGCTTTCTCAGCCATACTACCTCACAACTAGCTGAACAAGCTGCAACATACTCTGCTTCGGCTGTATTTAGTGCCACACAGGATTGCTTCCTACTAATCCAAGAGATCACAACTAATCCCATACTGAATCTATAGCCTAAAGTTCTCTTTCTATCAATGGCACTTCCTGCCCAATCCAAATCCACATAACCTTCCAGGTTAATCTTCTAATTCACCTCATACTTGAGCCCATAATCAACTGTACCCTTCAGGCACCTCAGAATATGCTTTGCATCAATCAAGTGAACATGTCTCGGATCCGTTAGGAACTGGCTCATTGTGTTCACAGCAAAGCAAATATCTGGTCTCATATTCATCATGTACATCAAGGACCCAATCATCTGACGATACATCGTAGCATCAACTGATTCTGATGAAGCATCACTGAATAGCTTCAGGTTCGATGCCAAAGGTGTGGTCATGGCCTTGCAATGCATCATCCCGAACCTCTTCAGGATCTCTACTGCATACTTCCCTTGTCCCAGGGAAATTCCATCTGCATTCTGCCACACAACCATGCTTAGAAAGTAGTGCATCATACCCAAGTCCTTCATTTCCAACTCGGTAAGAAGCTTTCTCTTTGTATCAGTAATCAACCCATCCTCACTTATTACAAATAGATCATCTACATATAGTAGGAGTATCATTGGGTTCCCTTCTTCGACCTTGTAGTAAAGGTTGGAATCCACTTTCCTCTTGGTAAAGCCCAAACTGGATAGGAAACTGTCAATTCTATCGTACCATGTCCTGGGTGCCTGTTTCAAACCGTACATTGCTTTCTTTAAATTACACACATGAGTCTCTCTGTCATGTGTCTCAAAAATGAGTGGCTGCTCCACATATACTTCCTCTTCTACTACACTGTTCAAGAAAGCTTTCTTGACATCCATCTAGTGTACTTTCCATTTCATTACTGCAACTAAAGAAAGTACTGATCTAATGGAAGTATATCTGGCTACAGGTACAAAAGTTTCTTCATAATCTATTCCTTCTTTCTGGGAGAAACCACAAGCCACAAATCTTGCTTTATATTTCTCTATGCTTCCATCTGCAGCATGCTTGATATTATAGATCCATTTGGAAGTCACAATAGACTTCCCCTCTGGTCTTGCGACAACATCCCAAACATCATTCTTCATGATCGATTGATACTCTTCGATCATAGC
This sequence comes from Pseudotsuga menziesii, assembly GCA_001517045.1. Taxonomy (NCBI): domain Eukaryota; kingdom Viridiplantae; phylum Streptophyta; class Pinopsida; order Pinales; family Pinaceae; genus Pseudotsuga; species Pseudotsuga menziesii. The sequence goes on from LPNX010266881.1 coordinate 178,687, forward strand.
ATCCTTCCATTCTTTATTTTCTGTCGCTTCTTCATAGTTGGAATGTTGTTTATCAATGAAGTCACATAATAGGGCTACATAACTGGAGCAGGACCTGGTTCTTTTCCTCTCTCTGTGTATCTCTTATAGAGCCCCATATATTTCTGCACCTTGGATAGCTTCTCGTACACATGCAGGTTTCCTTTTATGAGGATTCTTCTCCTGAGGTGGATCTACAGGTTCTTGAGGTTCTTCTATTTCTCGATCTTCTTCTTGAGTTGCATCATTCATGGTTGTGTCATTCTGGGTACTTATGTTTCTTCAGGTTCTTCATCGGGTCTCTTTCTCAATTTTTTGTAAGCTGAGTCTTCGTCAAATGTTACGTCCCTGCTGATGTCGATCTTCTTGAATCCTGGGTAGTATATTCTATAAGCCTTCGAGCTTTCAAAGTACCCCACAAATATACCATTCTTTCCTGAAGGTTCTAACTTTGTCCTCTTTTATTTTGGAATGTGTATGTACACTGGACAGCCAAATATTCTGAGATTACTGACTTCTAGTTTCTTTCCAAAAAACACTTCTTTAGGTGTCTTGTTCTCAAGTAATCTATGTGGATTGCGGTTTTGTACATACAAAGTTTTCCTACCAGCTTGTGCCCATAGATGCATGGGAAGATCTTGATCATGAAGCATTTCCCTTGTAGCTTCCATGATCATTCTATTCTTTCTTTCTGCAACCCCATTTTGTTGTGGATTATATGGAGTGGGAAACTCCCTCTTAATCCCTTAATCTTTGCATAATTCCTTGAATTCATTTTATGTGAATTCTCCTCCATTGTCTGATTGAAAAATCTTGATATTCTTCTCTGTGTAGTTTTCGATCAAGGCTTTGAACTCCTTGAACTTGCTAAATACTTCATCTTTGTTCTTCATGAAGTATATCCATGTCTTCCTAGAAAAATCATCAATGAAAAAAACATAGTATACATACCCGCTTAATGAACTGGATGACATCGGACCACATACATCGAAGTGAATTATTTCCAAGATTCCTTTAGACTTTCTTTTGCTAATTGGAAATGTCTTCTTTGTGTTCTTTCCTTTCGCACATCCCTTGCATACTCCTTCATGTTTTGCTTGTATTTCTAGAAGACCTTCAACAGCTTTACTTGCAAGTGGTAGTGCCCTATAGTGCACCTTACAAGCCTTATATGCCAAAGTTCATTTGGTTCTACTGAGTCTCGAACCAAAGCTTGTTCCGATTGGCCCTTTGATCTATATAGTCCTCCCTCTTGTTCTTCAATTACTACTGCGTCGTCAATAGTCTTTCCTTTTGGCCACATGAGAACTTATCCATCTATAAATGCAACTCTCATGCCTTTTGCATCTAATGCAGAGATGGAGAGAAGGTTCTTCTTTAGTCCTGGTACAAATAGGACATCCTTTATTTTCATAGACTTTCCAAAGTATAATTTGTAGGAGGATTCTCCACTACCTTTTATTGGATACTGGTAGTCATCTCCAAGTTTCACCGTGTGGGGTGATTCATGTTTTGATAGTTTCAAAAATGATTCTTTGAATCCTGTCATGTGTTTGGAAGCCCCGCTATCTATAATCCAACCATTTCTTCCATGTGTGATGTTTCCCATGAGAGCGGAAATCAAAACATATTCTTCATCACTTGAAGAATTATCACTGTCTTGTTTGATTCTCTTCTTGGAAGGCTCATAATCTTCTGCAGCATGAGCATGATGTCTTTTCTTGTTTCCCTTCCTCTTGTGAGATCTATCTTTGTTTCTAGGACAATCTCCTGCAAGGTGTCCTCTTTCATCACATGTATAGCCAATGTATTTAGACAAATCTTTGTTATATTTTCTAGTGTTTTTCTTCTAGTGAGAGTGCTTACCTTTGTGATGGTATGTTCTACTTTTCTTGGATTGTACTATGAGAGCTTGATCTTCACTTCCCATATTTTCTTATCATGCTAATATTTGAGCTTCTTCTTCTGATCATTCCTCCCACAATCTGCTAAACTTGATTAGCTTCTTTTTGGCACAGATCTCTTGAATGAAAGAGTCCCATTCCCTAGGAAGACCATTCAAGTTGGTCATAACAATTTCTGCATTCTCTACTTCTTCATCTATGGCTTCAAGTTGTTCCTTGATCTGAGAGACCCTTGTAAAGTAACACTGGATGGTCTCCGCATTCTGGATCTTTACATTCTTCAATTAGTTTCTCAAATTCATCTTGCAGTTTATGTTCTTCCCTTAAAATAACTTGGTCAGGGCATCAAACATCTCTTTCAGTGTCTTTAGAGAGGACACCAGTGGTATGAGGTGATCCTTTATTGAATCAGGAATAATCCTCTTATCCATGACCAATTTCTTCTTGTGTAAGGCCTTAGCCTCATCTCCCTCTGGAACTAGAACCTCTTCATTGACGTAAGATTCCAACTCATTTTCTTCCAGGACCAGGGAGATCCTATACTTCCAAGATCGAAAGTTATAAGGTCCCTCAATCTTTTCATCAATATTGGTATGATGAGACATATTAACAGAGAACCTCAAATGGAAATGCAAAATATTTAGATCTTACTGAGTTAAGATGTCGGAACTAGATCTGGAGCTAAATTTCTACAGAGCTAGTTTTCTGGTTCAGGAGCAGATTTAGGGTTTAACTTTCCCAGAGTTCTACCCAACCAAAAACTTTGATCTTGATCTCTAAAATTTGATTTTTGGGAGGAGATCAATCCAGTCATGGGCTCACTCAAAAATTCCACTTATGTGGAAAGCCCTAATTTCCTGCAACAATTTCGGGTCAAAAATGAAAATGCTCAGAATCAAATTCGGCTTCGAAAAAAAACTGCCCTAGAGAGGAGGGTCAACCTAGCCTCCTTTTGCTGAAACTTTGTGGAGAGAGATCCAAAAAGTAGGAATCCCTAGCTTCAAAATCTACACAGTGTCTTCTTCTCAAGTTAGCTCTGATACCATGTTAGATTTTTAACATTTAAGTTATATGATCTCAGGATCTTATCTGAGAGAATAACAAGTACAACAATCAATCACAAGAGACAATGAACACAAAGATTTTCCTCGGGGAAACCATAAAGGAGAAACCCCACAACTTCCTCAAAGATAGAATCAACACCAAAAGTAAAACCCAAATACAATAAGATGGTCTCCCGACAACAGTACTCTCTCTCTCTTGTTCCATCTTCTTCTTTCTCTCTCAGTTATGCACTACAACTAACTGTGAGTGAATGTGTGTTAAATAGAGAGGCTCCCTCTCTAGTTATACTAATTCCCAACTTGACAATAACTCACTAGGGCAGACTTCTCTAGGAGAGTCTAATAACCCTAGGGCCCCACAATTGCGGGGAATTTAACCTTTGATCAATAAGGAGGGCTACACTCTATGAATTTACATGACTTTGTTAGTTTTTCAACATTTAAGCTAGCATTATGATAAGATATTTTCACTGAGAGAATAACAAGCACAACAATCACATAAGCACATCACAAGAGACAAG